>JARQOD010005969.1:0-45295 GCA_033576555.1 Oophaga sylvatica | reverse complement strand
AGTGCTTATACAATATAAAAGATGGAACAAACTGAGACAATATTGTTATGTACAAAGGCAGTTATAAAATAAAATAGGATTAAAGATGAAAATCACTCACATGGTTGTTAGATCATTTACAGGCAAGCCAGGCTGGGGGAAGGAGCCACACGTCATAGTTCATTTGCAGATCTCTTAGTCAGGACATAACAGCAAGGAAGACAAGGGGGGCTCACTGCCAGACTTATACCTGGGACTGCTGACCTCACGAAAAGGGGAGGGTTTTTCTGGCCACCTCCCAGGGACAGAAGTGTATGATTTGAGCTCTGAAATATCATAAGGTCCATCCCTCGTCCTGTGAACCTAGCAGAATAACGGCAGACCTATCAATGATCTTACTTTAAAATGACAGTTCAAATGAGTCCAAACTTGGCTGAGCTAGTTCATGGGGAATCCGAGAATTCCATTTCTCGGGTTCTGTTGGAGTTACGGGTTCACCAGTACCACGGGAACGATGCCCATGGACACAGGCTTCAAAACAGTAACTTTTGTGTTTCTGACGCAAATCCCCACCGTGTTATAACCAAAACAGAATGTAGTCTCCAAAATGGCTGCTAGGGTAGGGACAGCACATGTTGCTGACAATAGGGACCCCTGCGGTGAAGCGGCAAAACTTCCAGCGCTGGTAGCTCAGGTTACACTGAGCTTGACTGCAGGTTGGGAGGGGGGAAGGGAAGCGTGAGCTGCAGAGAAAAGGAGGGAGGGGTAACTTTGCCCTGTGCTTGCAAACGGTGGGGTTTGTAGTACTATGGGGAAAGTTCTGGAAACAGCACAAGAAATGAAGCTTGCAGTATCATCACAATCGGAATCGGAATGGTATCGCCGATACCATTAAAATATCGGCGATACCCGATACCGATACCGGAAATCCAATGTAAGTCTATGGGAACAAAATATCGTAACTAAAAAAAACCCATTCTTTCCTTGTAAACACTAAATATACACACATAGAATACATATATATATATATATATTATACATGTCATTGTGACATATATATATATATATATACATATATTTATAGTTTATACACTTCTACATAGTAAAATAGCCTGATTCAATTGCCGGGTAAAGCCGGCTTTTGTGTAAACACAGAAGCACCCGACATGAAATGACACTTGGTTTACATAGAGTTAACCATGTCTTTTCATGTAGTTTGATATCTGATTTGCACAAACAATTACATGAGTGGCTGTGTGCAAAATTTCACACCTGTAGGGGTTAATTAAAGGTGTAAATTTGTTGTAAAAAAACGGACTTTTTTGCTACGAATTTACACCTTTAATTAACCCCTACAGGTGTGAAATTTTGCACACTTACACTCATGTAATTGTTTGTGCAAATCAGATATCAAACTACATGAAAAGACATGGTTAACTCTATGTAAACCAAGTGTCATTTCATGTCGGGTTCTGCATTTTCACAAAAGCCGGCAATTGAATTAGCGGCTATTATACTATGTAGAAGTGTATGAACTATAAATATATATATATATATGTGTCACAAATTCAATGACATGTATATATATATATGAGGTGTAAAATTGCTGAAAAAAAATGCGTGGGCTCCCGTCCTATTTTCGCAACCAGACAGACAAAGCCAGTGAGTGGGGGCAGATAATAATAGCCCAGAGAGGGACCATTATTTTTGCCCCCCCCCGGCTACTAACATCTGCCCCCAGACACCCAGGAAAGACAAATCTATAATTAGATTCGCCCTTTCTGGCACTTTGCCCGTCTATTCCCATTGCCCTGTAGTGGTGGCGAATGGGTTAATATGGGGTTAAAGCCACCTTGCTATTGAAAGGTGACCTTAAGCCAGGTTAATAATTGAGAGCTGTCAATTAGCAACTATCAATTATTAATCCTATTGCATGAAATAAAAATAAAACACACACACTTTAATTAAAAATCATTTTAATGAAATAAAGACACATGTTTTTGACCATCTTTTATTTTACTGCAAAAACCATTTCCTGTAATAAAAATAAAATAAAAAAGCAAAATTATTCTTACCTATCCCATGCACAGTCAGGTCCCACGGTGTAATCCTTCAGAAAGGGTTAATGTTTACTGCAGGGACCGCAGCTAATGCTGCAGCCTCACAGTAAACCCCCAAATGAATGAGTTCCTCTCCTGGCTGACAGGAGAGTAAAGGCTGGGTGTCACATAACGATACACCAGCGATCCCGACAACGATATGCACTTGTCAGGATCGCTGGTGTATCGCTACATGATCGCTGCTGAGCTGTCAAACAGGCAGCTCAGGCAGCGATCTGGGACAGCGACACTGCGGGTAACATCGCTTAAGGGCCCGTCTCACATAGCGATATCGCTAGCGAGATCGCTGCTGAGTCACTAGTTTTGTGACGCAGCAGCGAGCTCACCAGCGATATCGCTGTGTGTGACATTCAGCGACGATCATCCCCCCTGCCGGGTATCGCTGATCGTTGCTGAAATGTCAGGACCTTTTTTTGATCGCTGGTTTCCCGCTGGCAGGCACGCATCGCTGCGTGTGACAGGCGGGAGACCAGCGATCCGCTGGTAACCAAGGTACACAGCGGGTTTCCAGGCGCGGGGCTGTGCCTAGAAACCCGCTGTGTACCTTGGATACCAGCTCCCTGATGCAGGGAGCTGGTATCCAAGGTACACAGTGGGTTTCCAGGCACCGCGCAGCGCTTGGAAACCCGCTGTGTACCTTGGATACCAGCTCCCTGCATCAGGGCGCTGGTATCCAAGGTACACTGCGGGTAACTAAGCGATGTTACCCGCAGTGTCGCTGTCCCAGATCGCTGCCTGAGCTGCCTGTTTGGCAGCTCAGCAGCGATCATGTAGCGATACACCAGCGATCCTGACAAGTGCATATCGTTGTCGGGATCGCTGGTGTATCGTTATGTGAGACCCAGCCTTTAGTTACCCGCAGTGTACGTTGGATACCAGCGCCCTGATGCAGGGAGCTGGTAACCAAGGTACACAGCGGGTTTCCAAGCGCTGCGCGGTGCCTGGAAACCCGCTGTGTACCTTGGATACCAGCTCCCTGCATCAGGGCGCTGGTATCCAAGGTACACAGCGGGTTTCTAGGCACAGCCCCGCGCCTGGAAACCCGCTGTGTACCTTGGTTACCAGCGGATCGCTGGTCTCCCGCTGTCACACGCAGCGATGCGTGCCTGTCAGCGGGAAACCAGCGATCAAAAAAAGGTCCTGACATTTCAGCGACGAACAGCGATACCCGGCAGGGGGGCTGATCGTCGCTGAATGTCACACACAGCGATATCGCTGGTGAGCTCGGTGCTGCGTCACAAAACTAGTGACTCAGCAGCGATCACGGTAGCGATATCGCTATGTGAGACGGGCCCTTAAGTGGAAAGCTTAATTGATTGCTTTCCACTTTCACTTCAGGTCAGCCAGGGACACAATCAGTGACGTCACAGGGAACTGATTAACAAAAATAGGGGTTCCCTTCAAAAAAAAAAATGGCGTGGGGTCCCCCCTATTTTTGTTAACCAGCCAGATGAAGCAGACCGCTGAGGCCTGGATTTTCAGGCTGTTAAGGAGCCAAGATCCATGGACCTTGCCAGCCTGATAATACCAGGCCACAGCAGTCTGCTTAGCTTGGCTGGTTAACAAAAATAGGGGATCCCCTCGAAAAAAATTGGCGTGGGGTCCCCCTATTTTTGTTAACCAGCCAGATGAAGCAGACCGCTGAGGCCTGGTTTTTCAGGCTGGTAAGGATCCAATATCCATGGACCTTGCCAGCCTGATAATACCAGGCCACAGTAGTCTGCTTAGCTTGGCTGGTTAACAAAGATAGGGGATCCCCTCGAAAAAAAAACGGCGTAGGGGTCCCCCTATTTTTGTTAACCAGCCAAGTAAAATGCAGACTGCTGCGGCCTGGTATTAAAAGACTGTCAAGGCCCATGGATTTTGGCCCTCAACAGCCTGATAATACCAGGCTACAGCAGCCCACATTTGGCGCATCAAAAGATGTGCCAATTGTGGCACTTTACCCGGCTCTTCCCACTTGCCCTGTAGCGGTGGCAAGCGGGGTAATAAGGGGTTAATGTCACCGTTGATTGCACGGTGACAATAAGCCCGGTTAATAATGGAGAGGCGTCAATAAGACACCGATCCATTATTAATCCCAAAGTTATTAAATATTTTAAAAAAAGACACAGCAAGAAAAAAGTCTTTTAATAAAATAAAAGAGACAACACAGTTTTCATTTCTTTTATTACTCTCTCATTCCTGCGACGCCATCGATCTCCTGTAAAAAAAGAAAAAAAACAAACCAACAGTATACCACCTGTCCGACGCAGTCCATAGTAACGACTGTCCCACGACGATCCAGCTCTGCTACATCGCAATGACAGGCAGAGCCTGACATCCCGGCGCAGCACAGCTGCTTACCTGCTTCCCCGGCGGTGACGTCATCGGACTGACTGCTTTACGGCCGGGATTACCCAGCAGTCACTGCAGTTATCGCGAGAAACTGCATGTGACCGCCGGGGAAAGATGATGGCGGCCATTAAGCAGTCCGGGATGTGACCGCCGGAGATCTTCTGCCAGGTAAGTGCCGCTGACTCCTGACAGACCCGACAGACGGACACTGACAGTGACAATCCCGATTCCGGTATCCGATATGACGAAAATATCGGTACTCGGAATCGGAATTCCGATACAGCCAATATCGGCCGATACCCGATATTTGCAGTATCGGAATGCTCAACACTACTCAGGAGCTGTCACCCAACTTTCTAGAGCTCCTGAAGGGTTAATCAGACATAACCGCCATATTATTGCTGGAGTTGCAGGAATATCTCAGAGAGCTGGGAATATTCAGACTTTTCTAAGGGTATGTGCACACGTTGCAGATTGGTCTGCAGAATTTTCTGCACAGAATCTGCATCTCTTGGCAGAAACTGTAGGTCAAAATCCACGCAGTTTTTATCCTTTTTTATTTTGTCCTTTTTATCTGCAGATTTATTGCAGTTTTTGTGCAGATTTCCCCTGCGTTTTGAGACCTGCAGATTCCTATAAAGGTCTCAAAACGCTGCGGATCTGCACAAAAGAAGGGACATGCTGCAGTTTTAAGTCTGCACCAAATCTGCACGGAAAAATCCGCAGCATGTGCACAGCGTTTTTTGATTTCCATTGACTAGAATGGTACTGTACATCACCTGCAGTTCTGCTGCGGAACTGCAACAGAATCTGCAACGTGTGCACAGACCCTAAGGCTGTGTTTCCACGTCCAGGCTATGTGCACACGTTGCGGAATTGCCATGGAAATTTCCGCGGCAATTCCGCACCTCCCTGCCGCGGGAAATACGCATATTATAGGTATGCGTATTCCCTCTAAAAACTAGCGTTTTACAAGCGATCTGACAGGTTGGTCACACGAGTCAAACAAGTGTTTGACTCGTGTGACCAACTTTTTACTATTGATGCCGCCTATGTCGCATCAATAGTAAAAAGATCTAATGTAAAAATAATAAAAAAAATAATAAATAATGATATTCTCACCTTCCGGCGGCCCCCGCAGCTTTCCCGCCTCTCAGCGACGCTCCCAGCCAATCCCGTTCCCAAGCGTCCTTTGCGACAAATCACCCGATGACGTAGCATCACGCGAGACCGCTACGTCATCTGGGTGATCTCACAATGCATCACTGGGAACGGGATTGGCCGGGAGCGTCGCTGAGAGGCGGGAAAGCTGCGGGGGCCGCCGGAAGGTGAGAATATCATTATTTTTTATTTTAATTATTGTTTTTACATGGATATGGTGCCCAGGGCAGAGTCTCCTGTCCTCCAAACCCTGGGTACCATCCGCACATGAACCGCTTACTTTGCGCATGGTGGGCATAGCCACATGTGGAAAGTAATCGGTTCAATGCATTCCTATGGCGGCGGAATCGCCGCGGTTCCGCAAAAAAGAATGAGCATGCTGCGGATTCTCCCGCAATGCGATTCCGCCACGGAAAAACCCGCAGTATGTGCACAGCATTGCGGAATCTCATAGGCCATAATGAGTTGTATTGTGTAAGCGGTTTTGCCGCGGTTTCGCGGCGTTTCCGCCGCAAAACCGCTAGGAATCCGCAACATGTGCACAGGCCCTTAGGAAACACAGCGCTTTGGACGGAGCGGAAAGTCCGCTCCGCCCAAAGCCCCGCCCCCTACTGTACACGCGCTCATTCCGGATGTGTTCAGGAACACATCCGGAACACATCCGGAATGACCGCAGGCTGCATAGCCCTGTGTTATTTCACTTGCGGCGACGCAGCGTCGCCGCAAGGGAATAGGACATGCTGCGGTCTAAAAAGACGCGCCGCATGTCCGGAAACGCAGGTCTTCTGCCTGTGTGTTTTGCAGCATAGTGGAGACGGGATTTCTTGAAATCTCCTCCACTATGCTGTAACATCTGGACGCTGCGTGTTTGACGCTGCGCCAACGCACAGCGTCAAACACGCAGCAAATCCAGACTGTTTCCTGAACGTGTGCACAGACCCTAATAAAGTCTTTATCATCAGCCCGCTTTCCTGGACACCTGGCTGGTAAAATTCTCCAATATGGAGGATTCCAAACCGGCAGATGGGGTGAGATATTGGGAGTCTGGCAGACGACGCGTCCTCTCGCCCAGTTTATCTTGGATTTTCTTCACGGGCGAGAACGCTGAACTCGGATCATTTCTATTTTATTTGGCGTCTCCGCTGGATCATATCAGACGGATCCTGGCATCACGACAAGGGGGAGAAGCGGAGGAGGTTCAGACGGGGTCGTGTATCGCAGATCACAGCAGCATTTCATAATAACATCATCTGATAATCCAGAACATTTGATAATCTGGAATGGCTTCAATAGGAAACCCCCCAAAATGCTGATCAAGGACCCAGAGATCAAGATAGCAGGTGGCGCCATAACCAAGGGGAGAACGGGTGTAACCCTATAATGGGCACCCCGAAAATGAGATTCTCCAGTAGGTTGTAAGTTCTGAAAAGTGACCATTACTTCATCTCCATCACAGCTGCACTGTCAAAGCCGTCCTCCATACTTTACCCTGCAGCTCAGCTTTTCAGATTTTTCTCAGCAGGAGGTCAGTGTATGGAGAGAAGACCCTGACAAAGTACAAGAAAGTAAAATAGGGGGGTCTAAATAAGAGGGAGGAGCCTAATAAGGGGCCACAGTCTGCAATATCTGTGCATGCAGATTTTGGGGTTGTAGCAGCTTTATGACCCAGGGTTCCCCTGCACCTGATACATTGTAGCTGCAGAATAAGAAAACTGCAGGAAATGATACAATGTAACAGTAATAGAGACATTATTACAGCTGGCGGGGGAGGGGCGGAGAGCGCTGCCCGGGGCCCCGTGTGCGGCTGCCGCCCTCGTCCTGTGGTCAGCGCTCCGTCATCAGACCTTATAATTATTTCCTGACTTTTATTTGGGTTATTTCGTTCTCATCACAATTTCTTCATGATTTTGTGAAAGCTGCGGCGGAGTCTGTGACCGGATGGGGGGGGGTTAACCCTGTCATGACACGATGGATGCCACAATGTGGGGATTAACACTATGTGATGGAGGGAAGGAGTCTCCCCCATTCCAGCTGTGTAAGAAGCTGTCAGGTCCGTGCCGGACATCACTATACAGTGGATGTAAAATCCCGCCAAGAACAATCATCTCAGAACTTTTTCCACCATTAAGTCCAGAGGCTACAAGTCTGCAGCGTCTCTATGTCCCTCTGTGTGACTGCGCGCACTGCAGGCAGGATTCTCAGGAGCCGCGAGTGTGTCATTAGCATACCTGCGGTCACATGCCAACTAGAATTGCGCGCCCCGATCACTGCATGTATTGAGGAGGCCAGACAGAGTCTAGTTGGAATGTGTCCATGAGCATGCAAATCACAAATGTGGCCAGGACTGTGGCCCAACAATAACACTACCTAGAACTGGACATTCCTCAAAAATTAATGAAACAACAAAAAGACCGTTCATACCGGCAACAGCAACATTAAAGGAGCTGCAGGAATTTCTGGCCAGTCCTGGTTGTGTCCTGCATGTGACAACAATCTCCCATGTTCTTCATATGTTCGGCCTTTGGGGGCAAGACAGACCCTTGTCTTACAGAGAAAAACATCTAAGCCCAGATATATTTTGGAAAAACCTCCATCACATCTACCAGAAATATGTGGGGAATGTCTGATTGGATCAAAGTTGAATTTTGTGGCCATAATTCCAAAAGGTGCAAAGCCGACACTTGTTAATTATCGCTAGAAAATCACCATCCCCATAGTGAGGCATGGTGGGGGCAGCAGTGTGCATTAGGGCTCTTTTTGGCAGCTGGAACAAGGACTTTAGTGAAGGTTTAGGGAATTATGAACAGTCCAAATCAGACAATTTTACAACAAAACTTCCAGGCCTCTGCCAAAAAGCTGAAGATGAAAAGAAATTTACCTTTCACACACAACAACGAACCTAAGCGACCTTGAAATCATCAAAAGAACGGCATCTTGGCATCTCCAGAATTAGAAGAACGTTTTGGAAAGGCGCAGCTCGAGCCCAGAGCAACAATCCTGGAGAGGGCGCTGTACACAGGAGATGTTCCCGCAATCTGTGGTGTCCTGAGAGGCGCTGTACACAGGAGATGTTCCCGCAATCTGTGGTGACCTGAAGAGGGCGCTGTACACAGGAGATGTCCCCGCAATCTGTGGTGTCCTGAAGAGGACGCTGTACACAGGAGATGTCCCCCAATCTGTGGTGACCTGAAGAGGCGCTGTACACAGGAGATGTCCCCGCAATCTGTGGTGTCCTGAAGAGGGCGCTGTACACAGGAGATGTCCCGCAATCTGTGGTGCACTGAAGAGGGCGCTGTACACAGGAGATGTCCCCGCAATCTGTGGTGTCCTGAAGAGGACGCTGTACACAGGAGATGTCCCCGCAATCTGTGGTGTCCTGAAGAGGACGCTGTACACAGAGATGTCCCCGCAATCTGTGGTGTCCTGAAGAGGACGCTGTACACAGGGATGTCCCCGCAATCTGTGGTGTCCTGAAGAGGACGCTGTACACAGGAGATGTCCCGCAATCTGTGGTGTCCTGAAGAGGGCGCTGTACACAGGAGATGTCCCCGCAATCTGTGGTGTCCTGAAGAGGACGCTGTACACAGGAGATGTCCCGCAATCTGTGGTGTCCTGAAGAGGCGCTGTACACAGGAGATGTCCCCACAATCTGTGGTGTCCTGAAGAGGGCGCTGTACACAGGAGATGTCCCCGCAATCTGTAGTGACCTGAAGAGGGCGCTGTACACAGGAGATGTCCCCGCAATCTGTGGTGACCTGAAGAGGAGCTGTACACAGGAGATGTCCCCGCAATCTGTGGTGTACCTGAAGAGGACGCTGTACACAGGAGATGTCCCCGCAATCTGTGGTGTCCTGAAGAGGCGCTGTACACAGGAGATGTCCCCCAATCTGGGTGTCCTGAAGAGGGCGTGTACCAGGATGCCCGCAATCTGTGGTGTCCTGAAGAGGGCGCTGTACACAGGAGATGTCCCCGCAATCTGTGGTGTCCTGAAGAGGGCGCTGTACACAGGAGATGTCCCGCAATCTGTGGTGTCCTGAAGAGGGCGCTGTACACAGGAGATGTCCCCGCAATCTGTGTGTCCTGAAGAGGACGCTGTACACAGGAGATGTCCCCGCAATCTGTGGTGACCTGAAGAGGACGCTGTACACAGGAGATGTCCCCGCAATCTGTGGTGTCCTGAAGAGGGCGCTGTACACAGGAGATGTCCCGCAGTCTGTGGTGACCTGAAGAGGGCTGACACATGATGATGTCCCGCAATCTGTGGTGTCCTGAAGAGACGTGTCTACACAGGAGATGTCCCCGCAATCTGTGGTGTCCTGAAGAGGACGCTGTACACAGGAGATGTCCCCGCAATCTGTGGTGTCCTGAAGGGGAAACGCTGTCCACAGGAGTGTCCGCAATCTGTGGTGTCCCTGAAGAGGGCGCTGTACACAGAGATGTCCCGCAATCTGTGGTGACCTGAAGAGGGCGCTGTACACAGGAGATGCCCCGCAATCTGTGGTGACCTGAAGAGGACGCTGTACACAGAAGATGTCCCGCAATCTGGGTGACCTGAAGAGGACACTTGTACACAGGAGATGCCCCGCAATCTGTGGTGTCCTGAAGAGGACGCTGTACACAGAGATGTCCCCGCAATCTGTGGTGTCCTGAAGAGGACGCTGTACACAGGAGATGTCCCCGCAATCTGTGGTGCCTGAAGAGGACGCTGTACACAGGAGATGTCCCGCAATCTGTGGTGTCCTGAAGAGGACGCTGTACACAGGAGATGTCCCCGCAATCTGTGGTGTCCTGAAGAGGACGCTGTACACGGAGATGCCCCCGCAATCTGTGTGTCCGAAGAGGCGCTGTACACAGGAGATGGCCCCCGCAATCGTGGTGTCTGAAGAGGACGCTGTACACAGGAGATGTCCCCGCAATCTGTGGTGTCCTGAAGAGGACGCTGTACACAGGAGATGTCCCGCAATCTGTGGTGTCCTGAAGAGGACGCTGTACACAGGAGATGTCCCCACAATCTGAGGTGACCTGAAGAGGGCGCTGTACACAGGAGATGTCCCCGCAATCTGTGGTGACCTGAAGAGGGCGCTGTACACAGGAGATGTCCCCGCAATCTGTGGTGACCTGAAGAGGAAGTTGTACACAGGAGATGCCCCGCAATCTGTGGTGACCTGAAGAGGACGCTGTACACAGGAGATGTCCCGCAATCTGTGGTGTCCTGAAGAGGGCGCTGTACACAGGAGATTCCCCGCAATCTGTGGTGTCCTGAAGAGGACGCTGTACACAGGAGATGTCCCCGCAATCTGTGGTGTCCTGAAGAGGGCGCTGTACACAGGAGATGCCCCCGCAATCTGTGGTGACCGAAGAGGGCGCTTTTACACAGGAGATGTCCCCGCAATCTGTGGTGACCTGAAGAGGACGCTGTACACAGGAGATGTCCCCGCAATCTGTGGTGACCTGAAGAGGACGCTGTACACAGGAGTTGTCCCCGCAATCTGTGGTGTCCTGAAGAGGGCGCTGTACACAGGAGATGTCCCCGCAATCTGTGGTGTCCTGAAGAGGACGCTGTACACAGGAGATGTCCCCGCAATCTGTGGTGTCCTGAAGAGGACGCTGTACACAGGAGATGTCCCCGCAATCTGTGGTGTCCTGAAGAGGACGCTATACACAGGAGATGCCCCGCAATCTGTGGTGACCTGAAGAGGACGCTATACACAGGAGATGTCCCCGCAATCTGTGGTGTCCTGAAGAGGACGCTGTACACAGGAGTTGTCCCCGCAATCTGTGGTGTCCTGAAGAGGGCGCTGTACACAGGAGATGTCCCCGCAATCTGTGGTGTCCTGAAGAGGACGCTGTACACAGGAGATGTCCCCGCAATCTGTGGTGTCATGAAGAGGACGCTGTACACAGGAGATGTCCCCGCAATCTGTGGTGTCCTGAAGAGGACGCTGTACACAGGAGATGTCCCCGCAATCTGTGGTGTCCTGAGAGGACGCTGTACACAGAGATGTCCCCACAATCTGAGGTGACCTGAAGAGGGCGCTGTACACAGGAGATGTGCCCGCAATCTGTGGTGACCTGAAGAGGACGCTGTACACAGGAGATGTCCCGCAATCTGTGGTGACCTGAAGAGGGCGCTGTACACAGGAGATGTCCCCGCAATCTGTGGTGACCTGAAGAGGAAGCTGTACACAGGAGATGTCCCCGCAATCTGTGGTGACCTGAAGAGGACGCTGTACACAGGAGATGTCCCCGCAATCTGTGGTGCCTGAAGAGGGCGCTGTACACAGGAGATGTCCCCGCAATCTGTGGTGACCTGAAGAGGACGCTGTACACAGGAGATGTCCCCGCAATCTGTGGTGTCCTGAAGAGGGCGCTGTACACAGGAGATGCCCCGCAATCTGTGGTGCCTGAAGAGGGCGCTGTACACAGGAGATGTCCCCGCAATCTGTGGTGTCCTGAAGAGGCGCTGTACACAGGAGATGCCCCCGCAATCTGTGGTGACCTGAAGAGGACGCTGTACACAGGAGATGTCCCCGCAATCTGTGGTGTCCTGAAGAGGGACGCTGTACACAGGAGATGTCCCCGCAATCTGTGGTGTCCTGAAGAGGCGCTGTACACAGGAGATGTCCCCGCAATCTGTGGTGTCCTGAAGAGGACGCTGTACACAGGAGATGTCCCCACAATCTGTGGTGTCCTGAAGAGGACGCTGTACACAGGAGATGTCCCCGCAATCTGTGGTGCCTGAAGAGGACGCTGTACACAGGAGATGTCCCCGCAATCTGTGGTGTCCTGAAGAGGACGCTGTACACAGGGATGTCCCCCAAATCTGTGGTGTCCTGAAGAGGACGCTGTACACAGGAGATGTCCCCGCAATCTGTGGTGACCTGAAGAGGGCGCTGTACACAGGGATGTCCCCGCAATCTGTGGTGTCCTGAAGAGGGCGCTGTACACAGGAGATGTCCCCCAATCTGTGGTGACCTGAAGAGGGCGCTGTACACAGGAGATGTCCCCGCAATCTGTGGTGTCCTGAAGAGGGCGCTGTACACAGGAGATGTCCCCGCAATCTGTGTGACCTGAAGAGGGCGCTGTACACAGGAGATGTCCCCGCAATCTGTGGTGACCTGAAGAGGACGCTGTACACAGGAGATGTCCCCGCAATCTGTGGTGACCTGAAGAGGACGCTGTACACAGGAGATGTCCCCGCAATCTGTGGTGACCTGAAGAGGACGCTGTACACAGGAGAAGTCCCCCAATCTGTGGTGACCTGAAGAGGACGCTGTACACAGGAGATGTCCCCGCAATCTGTGGTGACCTGAAGAGGACGCTGTACACAGGAGATGTCCCCGCAATCTGTGGTGTCCTGAAGAGGGCGCTGTACACAGGAGAATGTCCCCGCAATCTGTGGTGACCTGAAGAGGGCGCTGTACACAGGAGATGCCCCGCAATCTGTGGTGTCCTGAAGAGGGCGCTGTACACAGGAGATGTCCCCGCAATCTGTGGTGTCCTGAAGAGGGCGCTGTACACAGGAGATGCCCCGCAATCTGTGGTGTCCTGAAGAGGGCGCTGTACACAGGAGATGTCCCCGCAATCTGTGGTGTCCTGAAGAGGACGCTGTACACAGGAGATGTCCCCGCAATCTGTGGTGACCTGAAGAGGACGCTGTACACAGGAGATGTCCCCGCAATCTGTGGTGTCCTGAAGAGGACGCTGTACACAGGAGATGTCCCCGCAATCTGTGGTGTCCTGAAGAGGGCGCTGTACACAGGAGATGTCCCCGCAATCTGTGGTGTCCTGAAGAGGACGCTGTACACAGGAGATGTCCCCGCAATCTGTGGTGTCCTGAAGAGGGCGCTGTACACAGGAGATGTCCCCGCAATCTGTGGTGTCCTGAAGAGGACGCTGTACACAGGAGATGTCCCGCAATCTGTGGTGTCCTGAAGAGGACGCTGTACACAGGAGATGTCCCCGCAATCTGTGGTGTCCTGAAGAGGACGCTGTACACAGGAGATGTCCCCGCAATCTGTGGTGTCCTGAAGAGGACGCTGTACACAGGAGATGCCCCGCAATCTGTGGTGACCTGAAGAGGGCGCTGTACACAGGAGATGTCCCCGCAATCTGTGGTGTACCTGAAGAGGACGCTGTACACAGGAGATGCTCCCCGCAATCTGTGGTGACCTGAAGAGGATGCTGTACACAGGAGATGTCCCCGCAATCTGTGGTGTCCTGAAGAGGACGCTGTACACAGGAGATGCCCCGCAATCTGTGGTGTCCTGAAGAGGACGCTGTACACAGGAGATGTCCCCGCAATCTGTGGTGTCCTGAAGAGGACGCTGTACAAAGGAGTGTCCCCGCAATCTGTGGTGTCCTGAAGAGGACGCTGTACACAGGAGATGTCCCCGCAATCTGTGGTGTCCTGAAGAGGACGCTGTACACAGGAGATGTCCCCGCAATCTGTGGTGTCCTGAAGAGGACGCTGTACACAGGAGATGTCCCCGCAATCTGTGGTGTCCTGAAGAGGGCGCTGTACACAGGAGATGTCCCCCGCAATCTTGGTGTCCTGAAGAGGGCGCTGTACACAGGAGATGTCCCCGCAATCTGTGGTGTCCTGAAGAGGACGCTGTACACAGGAGATGTCCCCGCAATCTGTGGTGTCCTGAAGAGGGCGCTGTACACAGGAGATGTCCCCGCAATCTGTGGTGTCCTGAAGAGGACGCTGTACACAGGAGATGTCCCCGCAATCTGTGGTGTCCTGAAGAGGGCGCTGTACACAGGAGATGTCCCCGCAATCTGTGGTGTCCTGAAGAGGACGCTGTACAAGGAGATGTCCCCGCAATCTGTGGTGCCTGAAGAGGGCGCTGTACACAGATGTCCCGCAATCTGTGGTGCTGAGAGGGCATGTACACAGGAGAGTCCCGCAATCTGTGGTGTCCTGAAGAGGGCGCTGTACACAGGAGATGTCCCTGCAATCTGTGGTGTCCTGAAGAGGCGCTGTACACAGGAGATGTCCCTGCAATCTGTGGTGTCCTGAAGAGAGCGCTGTACACAGGAGATGCCCCCGCAATCTGTGGTGTCCTGAAGAGGGCGCTGTACACAGGAGATGTCCCCGCAATCTGTGGTTTGTGTAGCCCTGGTGTTAGGCACACGCAGTACCCTGGAGAATGTGTGGAGAGATAGCAGTTCAATGCTCAATAACCCATTCACTCAACATACACTAGACACACCCTTAGGGTAGTGTAGTCACTTGTGAGGGAGTGGTCAGGGTGTATCGTTGAGTGATAAGAGTAGTCAGTTTCCTGTCCTCGGACAGAGCAGACGTGTGGAGTCTAGCTGGGACTTGGAGGGAGGAAGCAGTCCAGCTGGCTCTATCAGCAGTTCAGCAAGTGGAGGCCTAGTAAGGGCGAGATATAGATCACCTCAGCCTGGTCAGAGCTGTACCTCACTTGAAGACACTGATAAGAAAGAAGAGTTAGTGCAGATATACTTCAGTCTCCTGTCCCAAGGACAGTGAAAGGTTCAGAGACGTGCTCCTGCCTAGTGGATAACTGAGAGTCTGTTAACTAACTCTGAAGGAAGAGAAGAAGGGAGTGATTATATGACCTTTTGCAAGTGTGAGTGTTTATGCTACCAGCGAGGACAAGGCGAAAGGCACAGTGGAAAGGAATTTTTGAAAAGTGCTTTGGATTGAAGAAGTCCTGCACATTGTAACCGGTCACTGGGACCGAAGGATCACTAAGCTTCACGCTTAGTGTAAGAAAACCAGAGCTTATCGGACCTTAGGTCGCGGAAAGCAGCCCCTAATAGTCGTACGTAACTGGGGTCAGGGGGAGTGAAGACTTTGAGTCAGTGCACGACAACATAGAATTCAGCTCTCTCACAGGAAGGCTCCACCACAAAACTGACTGGGCAGTACAGCTAAGGAATAGCTGGAGATTATAGAGGGAACTACGCTTCATGCTGGTTGTACTCATTGTATTGGAAAGTAAAGGAGGCCCTAACTTGTCCAACTGCTATCTCGAAACATTCTCCTTGGATCAGCCTCCCTGGGACCTGCCTTACCATCTTACAAGTAAAGGTATGGAAAGACGCTGATCGTGTGAGACTGATGTTATTACTTGCATGCCTGCACAACCCTGCCTTTAACTGCCGACCTGAGGGAAGAGTCCCACCTGTAGGGGACCCGACATCTAGCTGCCTCACCATCCCCTCAGAGCTCTACAGCAGCGCTGGTAAAATTACCAGAAACTACAGGTGGCGTCACGAACTGTAAATATATCTATCCCCTGTAAATATTCCCCCCAAATACGCCAGACCGCCAGGGCCACAGACCGAGCCACAGCTACCTGTGACAAATCCCCATAGACTTCCATGGGCTCGGCTCTGAGTACCCCATTGCCCTGGTAACCCACAATTGTGGTGGCGGGTCGACACAAACTTTGGCGTCACGAACAGGATGCGAAACTCGCAAAATTGCGAGCCCTGTGTGCCTATGGAATTGTTTTTGTGAAAAAGGACTGTTTGCACTTTTGGCGCCAAAAATCGCCATCTTTGTCGCCATATTCGCGCCCTCAGGCGCTGGAGAAGAAGGTGGGCGTACCTTCGTGGGCGTGTACCCCCCAGTGGCGCGAAGAAAATGCCTGCCTCTTCAAAGTGCTATTACAATATGCGATCCTGCCCTACAGCAAAGGAGGTCCGCCTCCTCTTCACCTTCCTGCAAGAGGAGGAGACGCAAACCCCGCCTCCACGGAAGAGACCGGAGTCTCTGAGGAAGATGAAAGAATCTTCTGGAACATCATGGAAGCAGGACGTGTGCAGCCGAGCAGGGAAGCGGAGGAAGGCAGGCCCCGTGCCCCAGCCAAGCTGCCACCAGCACCGGAGTCATCCGTGGTCCTGCACCTGCAGCAGCGTTGCTAGAAATTCAGAAGAAAATGCACGCCTGAAAAAGATGGTCCAGCACCAACCTGGATTTGAAGAGATCGAGAGACGCCGGCGTACCCGGAGCAGCGGAGGCTGTGGGCACGGTGTTCTCTCCCCTCAACGACCCCCCACGATTCGAGTTACCGAAATTCTGCTGCCCAAGGCAAGGAGCAACCGGAGGCTGCCCCCGAAAGTACCAAACCTGATCCCACCGGTGAAGCGGTGGAGGCGAAGGAGGTTGAGGAGGTACCGCAGTTCCGGAACGCCCGCCCGGCCAGGAGGCCGCAGCAGATGATCGACCCCGGCAGGGACACCGGAGGGGTCCTGTCCGTCGTTACCAGACGTGGACTGGGACGAGATGGCGCGCCTGGATGACGTCGCCTACACCGCCCAGTGGGAATATGAGTGGCAGCGTCGTGAGGAGAAGCAGAAACGCCAGCAGGAGGAAGAGCGGGAAGCTCAGAGGAACCGACAGCGGCAACATGCAGAGCTGATCGCGGACAAGAGAGTGTCCGGAGAGAGAAAGGTACCCTGAGGGAACCGCGGTGGCAGGGGTGTGTGACTGAGTTCCAGCTCCGGAAGGGCTGGGGCTTCATCCGTGAACCGGGCCTCTACCCAGGGGTCTTTGTCAGCAGGCGTGACGTAGAATCCCACCTACTGCAAGGCCATCCCGGGAGGGACTTAGTTAATGGAGAGTGTCACTATACACGGCATGGGGAATGAAGGGATGGTATGCCCTTAACGTCACCATCGTCCGTGACCCCGTCCCTGACGCAGGTAACGTCACCACTACCGCAGCGTCCCTGTCTCCAGCTCAAGCAGTATCCGGCCGTGCCCAGCATCGCCCCTGCAGGTACTTCGCAAGTGGAAGCGACACCTGTATACCGTTATCCTTCTACATCGCAACATGCGACCCAGTTTCCATCGCAATCCATGACACGATCCATATCGTTAACTGTGACTCAGATTGAAACGCAATCGGTGTCTCGCAAGGAGAAAGTACCCGTTGCGCCCCTAGAGGTTCACACAAGAACTGTGGCAACTCAGACCCAATAGCAGGTCACGACTTGTTAGTCCTGGGATCTAGGGCCCATTGCATTGTTCCAGCCCCCGGGGTGGAAAATGTATTTGAAATAATGAATAGTAAAAGAAAAACGGTGAGATCCATATAGGGGTCTACCATAAGTAATGTTATAAAAGTTTAAGATGTTTGCAATTTTGACAAGTTAAATGAGTATATAATATATTTATATATTGCCAACAGTAGAATGCCCGGCTGGGTAAACAGATAAAAGTTTTGCACTTTATTATTATTATAATGTGATATAATATGTGTCGTTTTGCTAACAATGGACTCAGAGGCTGAGGACTGTGCCAGCCCAGAACTTATTTGTATATAGTTGCGCTTCGGTGCTTTATCTTGGTTTTACATAAAACCATCACAACTACCTCTGAACATAAAACCCGTGTGGTGTGGCACTGAGTGAGGTCTGCATCCAGATGTCCTGCAGCCCACCCAGGACCCACGTTGAAGGTTTGGTGCGGGTCCTTCACAAGAATACTGTGTATTTATTGAATGTTTTGATGCCTTAATACTATTGTATTTCTATATATAATGTGTTGTTTGCAACGTTCAAGACATCCTTACCTCCCGGATGGGACGAATTAATGTTTAATGTTGATGTTTTCATGCATAAACAAAACTGTCTCTTTGTATTTTACAGCCCGGGAGTGCTGTCTTTTACCATGGGGGAATGTGTAGCCCTGGTGTTAGGCACACGCAGTACCCTGGAGAATGTGTGGAGATAGCAGTTCAATGCTCAATACCCATTCACTCAACATACACTAGACACACCCTTAGGGTAGTGTAGTCACTTGTGAGGGAGTGGTCAGGGTGTATTGTTGAGTGATAGAGTAGTCAGTTTCCTGTCTCGGACAGAGCAGATGTGTGGAGTCTAGCTGGGACTTGGAGGGAGGAAGCAGTCCAGCCTGGCTCTATCAGCAGTTCAGCAAGTGGAGGCCAGTAAGGCGAGATATAGATCACCTCAGCCTGGTCAGAGCTGTACCTCACTTGAAGACACTGATAAAGAAAGAAGAGCTTAGTGCAGATATACTTCAGTCTCCTGTCCCAAGGACAGTGAAAGGTTCAGAGACGTGCTCCTGCCTAGTGGATAACTGAGAGTCTGTTAACTAACTCTGAAGGAAGAGAAGAAGGAGTGATTATATGACTTTTGCAAGTGTGAGTGTTTATGCTACCAGCGAGGACAAGGCGAAAGGCACAGTGGAAAGGAATATTTGAAAAGTGCTTTGGATTGAAGAAGTCCTGCACATTGTAACCGGTCACTGGGGACCGAAGGATCACTAAGCTTCACGCTTAGTGGTAAGAAAACCAGAGCTTATCGGACCTTAGGTCGCGGAAAGCAGCCCCTAAATAGTCGGTACGTAACTGGGGTCAGGGGGAGTGAAGACTTTGAGTCAGTGCACGACAACATAGGAATTCAGCTCTCTCACAGGAAGGCTCCGACCACAAAACTGACTGGGCAGTACAGCTAAGGAATAGCTGGAGTTATAGAGGGAACTACGCTTCATGCTGGTTGTACTCATTGTTGTGAAAGTAAAGGAGGCCCCTAACTTGTCCAGCTGCTTCTCGAAATACATTCTCCTTGGATCAGCCTCCCTGGGACCTGCCTTACCATCTTACAAGTAAAGGTATGGAAAGACGCTGATCGTGTGAGACTGTGTTATTTACTTGCATGCCTGCACAACCCTGCTTTAACTGCCGACCTGAGGGAAGAGTCCCACCTGTAGGGGACCCGACATCTAGCTGCCTCACCATCCCCTCAGAGCTCTACAGCAGCGCTGGTTAAATTACCAGAAGACTACAGGTGGCGTCACGAACTGTAATATATACTATCCCCTGTAAATATTCCCCCAACATACGCCAGACCGCCAGGGCCACAGACCGAGCCACAGCTACCTGTGACAAATCCCCATAGACTTCCATGGGCTCGGCTCTGAGTACCCCATTGCCCTGGTAACCCACAATTGTGGTGGCGGGTCGACACAGTGTCCTGAAGAGGGCGCTGTACACAGGAGATGTCCCTGCAATCTGTGGTGTCCTGAAGAGGGCGCTGTACACAGGAGATGTCCCTGCAATCTGTGGTGTCCTGAAGAGGACGCTGTACACAAGAGATGCTCCCGCAATCTGTGGTGACCTGAAGAGGGCGCTGTACACAGGAGATGTCCCCGCAATCTGTGGTGTCCTGAAGAGGGACGCTGTACACGGAGATGCTCCCGCAATCTGTGGTGACCTGAAGAGGGCGCTGTACACAGGAGATGTCCCCGCAATCTGTGGTGCCTGAAGAGGACGCTGTACACAGGAGATGTCCCCGCAATCTGTGGTGTCCTGAAGAGGACGCTGTACACAGGAGATGTCCCCGCAATCTGTGGTGTCCTGAAGAGGACGCTGTACACAGGAGATGTCCCCGCAATCTGTGGTGTCCTGAAGAGGACGCTGTACACAGGAGATGTCCCCGCAATCTGTGGTGACCTGAAGAGGGCGCTGTACACAGGAGATGTCCCGCAATCTGTGGTGATCCTGAAGAGGACGCTGTACACAGGAGATGTCCCCGCAATCTGTGGTGACCTGAAAGGAGCGCTGTACACAGGAGATGTCCCCGCAATCTGTGGTGTCCTGAAGAGGACGCTGTACACAGGAGATGTCCCCGCAATCTGTGGTGTCCTGAAGAGGGCGCTGTACACAGGAGATGTCCCCGCAATCTGTGGTGTCCTGAAGAGGACGCTGTACACAGGAGATGTCCCCGCAATCTGTGGTGCTGAAGAGGACGCTGTACACAGGAGATGTCCCCGCAATCTGTGGTGTCCTGAAGAGGACGCTGTACACAGGAGATGTCCCCGCAATCTGTGGTGTCCTGAAGAGGGCGCTGTACACAGGAGATGTCCCCGCAATCTGTGGTGACCTGAAGAGGACGCTGTACACAGGAGATGTCCCCGCAATCTGTGGTGTCCTGAAGAGGGCGCTGTACACAGGAGATGTCCCCGCAATCTGTGGTGTCCTGAAGAGGGACGCTGTACACAGGAGATGTCCCCGCAATCTGTGGTGACCTGAAGAGGACGCTGTACACAGGAGATGTCCCCGCAATCTGTGGTGTCCTGAAGAGGGCGCTGTACACAGAGATGCCCGCAATCGTGGTGACCTGAAGAGGAGCTGTACACAGGAGATGCCCGCAATCTGTGGTGTCCTGAGAGGGCTGTACACAGGAGATTCCCCGCATCTGTGGTGTCTGAAGGGCGCTGTACACAGAATGCCCGCAATCTGTGGTCTGAGAGGGCTGTACAAGGAGATGTCCCCGCAATCTTGGTGTCCTGAAAGGCGCTGTACACAGGAGATGTCCCCAATCTGTGGACCTAAGAGGACGCTGTACACAGGAGATGTCCCGCAATCTGTGGTGCCTGAAGAGGAGCTGTACACAGAGATGTCCCCGCAATCTGTGGTGTCCTGAAGAGGCGCTGTACACAGGAGATGTCCCCGCATCTGTGGTGCCTGAAGAGGCGCTGTACACAGAGATGCCCCCAATCTGTGGTGTCCTGAAGAGGCGCTGTACACAGGAGATGTCCCCGCATCTGGGGTGTCTGAGAGGGCGCTGTACACAGGAGATGTCCCGCAATCTGGGTGCCTGAAGAGGCGCTGTACACAGGAGATCCCCGCAATCTGTGGTGACTGAAGAGGGCGCTGTACACAGAGATGTCCCGCAATCTGGTGCTGAAGAGGGCGCTGTACACAGAGATGTCCCCGCAATCTGTGGTGCCTGAGAGGCGCTGTACACAGGAGATGTCCCCGCAATCTGTGGTCTGAAGAGGACGCTTACACAGGAGATGTCCCGCAATCTGTGGTGTCCTGAAGAGGGCGCTGTACACAGGAGATGCCCCGCAATCTGTGGTGCCTGAAGAGGACGCTGTACACAGGAGATGCCCCGCAATCTGTGGTGTCCTGAAGAGGACGCTGTACACAGGAGATGTCCCCGCAATCTGTGGTGCCTGAAGAGGCGCTGTACACAGATGTCCCCGCATCTGTGGTGTCCTGAAAGGGCGCTGTACACAGGAGATGTCCCCGCAATCTGTGGTGCCTGAAAGGCGCTGTACACAGGAGATGTCCCGCAATCTGTGGTGTCCTGAAAGGCGCTGTACACAGGAGATGTCCCGCAATCTGTGGTGCCTGAAAGGCGCTGTACACAGGAGATGTCCCGCAATCGTGGTGCTGAAGAGGCGTGTACACAGGAGATGCCCGCATCTGTGGGCCTGAAGAGGTGTACACAGGAAGCCCGCAATCTGTGGTGCCGAAGAGGACGCTGTACCAGAGATGCCCCGCAATCTGTGGGCTGAAGAGGACGCTGTCACAGAGATGCCGCAATCTGTGGTGTCTGAAGAGGGCTGTACACAGGAGAGTCCGCAATCTGTGTGTCCTGAAGAGGGCTGTACACAGGGATGTCCCGCATCTGTGGTGCTGAAGAGGACGCTGTACAGAGATGTCCCGCAATCTGTGGTGACCTGAAGAGGCGCTGTAACAGGAGATGCCCCGCAATCTGTGGTGCCTGAAGAGGGCGCTGTACACAGGAGATGCCCGCAATCTGTGTGCCTGAAGAGGGCTGTACACAGGAGATGCCCGCAATCTGTGTGCCTGAAGAGGCGCTGTACACAGAGATGCCCGCAATCGTGGTGCCTGAAGAGGGCGCTGACACAGGAGATGTCCCGCAATCTGTGGTGCCTGAAGAGGCGCTGTACACAGGAGATGTCCCGCAATCTGTGGTGTCCTGAAGAGGACGCTGTACACAGGAGATGCCCCGCAATCTGTGGTGCTGAGAGGAGCTGTACACAGGAGATGCCCCGCAATTTGGTGTCCTGAAGAGGCGCTGTACACAGGAGATGTCCCCCAATCTGTGGTGCCTGAAGAGGGCTGTACACAGGAGATGTCCCCGCAATCTGTGGTGTCCTGAAGGGCGCTGTACACAGGAGATGTCCCCCAATCTGTGGTGCCTGAAGAGGCGCTGTACACAGGAGATGCCCCGCAATCTGTGGTGTCTGAAGAGGGCTGTACACAGGAGATGTCCCCGCAATCTGTGGTGTCCTGAAGAGGACGCTGTACACAGGAGATGCCCCAATCTGTGGTGCCTGAAGAGGAGCTGTACACAGGAATGCCCCGCAATCTGTGGTGTCTGAGAGGCGCTGTACACAGAGATGTCCCCCAATCTGTGTGCCTGAAGAGGCGCTGTACACAGAGATGCCCGCAATCTGTGTGCCTGAAGAGGCGCTGTACAAGGAGATGTCCCGCAATCTGTGGTGCCTGAAGAGACGCGTACACAGGAGATGTCCCCGCAATCTGTGGTGCTGAAGAGGCGCTGTACACAGGAGAGTCCCGCAATCTGTGGTGTCCTAAGAGGGCTGTACACAGGAATGTCCCGCAATCTGTGGTGTCCTGAAGAGGCGCTGTACACAGGAGATGTCCCGCAATCTGTGGTGTCCTGAAGAGGGCTGTACACAGGAGATGTCCCGCAATCTGTGTGCCTGAAGAGGCGCTGTACACAGGAGATGTCCCGCAATCTGTGGTGTCCTGAAGAGGCGCTGTACACAGGAGCCCGCAATCTGTGGTGCTGAAGAGGACGCTGTACACAGAGATGTCCCCGCAATCTGTGGGCCTGAGAGGGCGCTGTACACAGGAATGTCCCGCAATCTGTGGTGCCTGAAGAGGCGCTGTACACAGGAGATGCCCCGCAATCTGTGTGCCTGAAGAGCGCTGTACACAGAGATGTCCCAATCTGGGTGTCCTGAAAGGAGCTGTACACAGAGTGCCCCGCAATCTGTGTGCTGAAAGGGGCTGTACACAGGTGTCCGCAACGTGGTGTCCTGAAGAGGGCTGTAACAGGGAAGATGGTCCCCGCATCTGTGGTGTCCTGAAGAGGACGCTGTACACAGGAGATGTCCCCGCAATCTGTGGTGCCTGAAGAGGCGCTGTACACAGAGATGTCCCCGCAATCTGTGGTGCCTGAAGGGCGCTGTACACAGGAGATGTCCCGCAATCTGTGGTGCCTGAAGAGGCGCTGTACACAGGAGAGTCCCCGCAATCTGTGGTGTCCTGAAGAGGAGCGTACACAGGAGATGTCCCCGCAATCTGTGGTGCCTGAAGAGGCGCTGTACACAGAGATGTCCCGCAATCTGTGGTGCCTGAAGAGGCGCTGTACACAGGAGATGTCCCCGCAATCTGTGGTGACTGAAGAGGGCGCTGTACACAGGAGATGTCCCCGCAATCTGTGGTGCTGAAGAGGCGCTGTACACAGGAGATGCCCCGCAATCTGTGGTGCCTGAGAGGACGCTGTACACAGGAGATGTCCCCGCAATCGTGGTGCCTGAAGGCGCTGTACACAGGAGATGTCCCGCATCTGTGGTGACTGAAGAGGACGCTGTACACAGGAGATGCCCCGCAATCTGTGGTGTCCTGAAAGGGCGCTGTACACAGAGATGTCCCCGCAATCTGTGGTGCTGAAGAGGCGCTGTACACAGGAGATGCCCCGCCAATCTGTGGTGCCTGAAGAGGCGCTGTACACAGGAGATGTCCCGCAATCTGTGGTGTCCTGAAGAGGCGCTGTACACAGGAGATGTCCCCGCAATCTGTGGTGCCTGAAGAGGCGCTGTACACAGGAGATGTCCCGCAATCTGTGGTGTCCTGAAGAGGACGCTGTACACAGGAGATGTCCCCGCAATCTGTGGTGCCTGAAGAGGACGCTGTACACAGGAGATGTCCCCGCAATCTGTGGTGTCCTGAGAGGACGCTGTACACAGGAGATGTCCCGCAATCTGTGGTGCCTGAAGAGGACGCTGTACACAGGAGATGTCCCCGCAATCTGTGGTGTCCTGAAGAGGCGCTGTACACAGGAGATGTCCCCGAATCTGTGGTGACCTGAAGAGGCGCTGTACACAGAGATGCCCCGCAATCTGTGGTGACCTGAAGAGGAGCTGTACACAGGAGATGTCCCCGCAATCTGTGGTGTCCTGAAGAGGACGCTGTACACAGAGATGTCCCGCAATCTGGGTGCCTGAAGAGGGGCTGTACACAGGAGATGTCCCCGCAATCTGTGGTGTCCTGAAGAGGACGCTGTACACAGGAGATGTCCCCGCAATCTGTGGTGTCCTGAAGAGGCGCTGTCACAGGAGATGTCCCGCAATCTGTGGTGTCCTGAAGAGGAGCTGTACACAGGACGCTGTACACAGGAGAGTCCCCGCAATCTGTGGTGACCTGAAGAGGACGCTGTACACAGGAGATGTCCCCCAATCTGTGGTGACCTGAAGAGGACGCTGTACACAGGAGATGTCCCCGCAATCTGTGGTGACCTGAAGAGGGCGCTGTACACAGGAGATGTCCCCGCAATCTGTGGTGACCTGAAGAGGGCGCGTACACAGGAGATGTCCCCGCAATCTGTGGTGACCTGAAGAGGCGCTGTACACAGGAGATGCCCCGCAATCTGTGGTGTCCTGAAGAGGACGCTGTACACAGGAGATGTCCCCGCAATCTGTGGTGACCTGAAAGGGCGCTGTACACAGAGAGCCCGCAACTGTGGTGACCTGAAGGGGAGCTGTACACAGGAGATGTCCCCGCAATCTGTGGTGCCTGAAGAGGACGCTGTACACAGGAGATGTCCCCCGCAATCTGTGGGTACCGAAGAGGCGCTGACACAGGAGATGTCCCCGCAATCTGTGGTGCCTGAAGAGGCGCTGTACACAGGATAAATGTCCCCGCAATCTGTGGTGACCTGAAGAGGCGCTGTACACAGAGATGTCCCCCAATCTGTGGTCCTGAAGAGGACGCTGTACACAGGAATGTCCCCGCAATCTGTGGTGTACCTGAAGAGGAGCGTCCAGAGTGTCCCGCAATGTGGTGACCGAAGAGGCGCTGACACAGGAGATGTCCCCGCAATCTGTGGTACCTGAAGAGGCGCTGTACACAGGAGATGTCCCCGCAATCTGTGGTGTCCTGAAGAGACCTGACACAGAGATGCCCCGAATCGTGGTGTCCTGAAGGGCGCTGTACACAGAGATGCCCCGCAATCTGTGGTGCCTGAAGAGGCGCTGTACACAGAGATTGTCCCCGCAATCTGTGGTGACCTGAAAGGCCTGTACCAGAGATGCCCGCATCGTGGTGCCTGAAGAGGCCTGTAACAGAGAATGTCCCCGCAATCGTGGGTCCTGAAGGGGACCTGTACCAGGAGATCCCAATCTGTGTGACCTGAAGAGGACGCTGTACACAGGAGATGCCCCGCAATCTGTGGGCCTGAAGAGGCCTGTACAAGAGATGTCCCGCAATCTGTGGTGTCCTGAAGAGGACGCTGTACACAGGAGATGCCCGCAATCTGTGGTGCCTGAAGAGGGCGCTGTACACAGGAGATGTCCCCGCAACTGTGTGACCGAAAGGACGCTGTACACGAGAGTCCCCGCAATGTGGTGCCTGAAGAGGGCGCTGTACCAGAGATGTCCGCACGGGTGCCTGAAGAGGCCTGTACACAGGAGATGTCCCCGCAATCTGTGTGCCTGAAGAGGGCGCTGTACACAGAGATGTCCCCGCAATCTGTGGTGACCGAATAGACGCTGTACACAGGAGATGCCCGCAATCGTGGTGTCCTGAAGAGGCGCTGTACACAGGAGATGTCCCCGCAATCTGTGGACCTGAAGAGGGCTGTACACAGGAGATGTCCCCGCAATCTGTGGTGCCTGAAGAGGCGCTGTACACAGGAGATGTCCCGCAATCTGTGTGTCCTGAAGAGGCGCTGTACACAGAGAGCCCCGCAATCGTGGTGCCTGAAGAGGCGCTGTACACAGGAGATGCCCGCAATCTGTGTGCCTGAAGAGGACCGTACACAGGAGATGTCCCCGCAATCTGTGGTGCCTGAAGAGGCGCTGTAACACAGGAGATGTCCCCGCAATCTGTGGTGCCTGAAGAGGACGCTGTACACAGGAGATGTCCCCGCATCTGTGGTGCCTGAAGAGGCGCTGTACACAGGAGATGTCCCCGCAATCTGGTGATCCTGAAGAGGGCGCGTACACAGGAGATGTCCCCGCAATCTGTGGTGCCTGAAGAGGCGCTGTACCAGGATGTCCCCCGCAATCGTGTGTCCTGAAGAGGACCTGTACACAGGAGATGTCCCCGCAATCTGTGGTGCCTGAAGAGGCGCTGTACACAGGAGATGCCCCGCAATCTGTGGTGCCTGAAGAGGACGCGTACACAGGAGATGTCCCGCAACTTTGCCTGAAGTGACCTGTACACAGAGATGTCCCCCAATCTGTGGTGACCTGAAGAGGCGCTGTAACACAGGAGATTCCCCCGAATCTGTGGTGCCGAAGAGACCTGTACACAGGAGATGTCCCCGCAATCTGTGGTGCCTGAAGAGGACGCTGTACACAGGAGATGTCCCCGCAATCTGTGGTGTCCTGAAGAGGACGCTGTACACAGGAGATGTCCCCGCAATCTGTGGTGTCCTGAAGAGGGCGCTGTACACAGGAGATGTCCCCGCAATCTGTGGTGACCTGAAGAGGACGCTGTACACAGGAGATGTCCCCGCAATCTGTGGTGTCCTGAAGAGGGCGCTGTACACAGGAGATGTCCCCGCAATCTGTGGTGACCTGAAGAGGACGCTGTACACAGGAGATGTCCCCGCAATCTGACGGATGTGGAGCGACTGCAAGGAGCATCGGGCAAAGATCGCCAATTCTACATGTGCCAAGAGATAGACTCCGACCCCAAAACACTGAACACTGACAGAAATTCACAAGGACTGCAGCAAAGTATTAGTGAAAGGGTGTGCAGATTTATGCAAACACAATGGTTGTAACGAACAATAGTTTCACCTACACAATGGACGCTCATTCATTCTGGCCTCCTTGGACGACCTTTCTCGGATATGTATCTGTGTAGCCCTGGTACACAATACTAAGAGGATGAGTGGAGAGGTAACAGTTAAGGTCTCTTCATGACATCACGTACACTTCTGACACACCCAGCAGGGGTGTGGAAGGGAGTAATTTTAGTCAGTCAGTTTCCTGTCCTTGGACAGAGTAGACGTGTCCAGTTTGAGCCTGTCAGCAGTTCAGAAAGTGGAGGCTGGTACAGGTGGTCTAATTCACCTTAGTCTAGTCAGAGCTGTGCCCCACTGGAAGAAAGACTGAGCTAACTATTAAGAGTCGAGCAAATCGAAGGGCAAAGTGGAAGGAAGATAATTGGAAAAGTGCTTTTGACTGGGAAAAGTCCTGCACATTGCTACCGGTCACTGGGGACCGAAGGATCACTATTAGCTACAGCATAGTGAAGAGAAAACCAGAGATTTACCGGACCCTAGGTCGCGGCAAACAAGCCCCTTATAGTCAGTACGTAACTGGGGTCAGGGGGAGTGAAGACTTTGAGTCAGTGCACGACAAGATAAGAATTCAGCTCCCTCGCAGGAAGGCTTCACCACAAATCTGACTGGGTAGAACAGCTTTGGAAAGCTGGAATCATAGAGGGGACTACGCTTCAGGCTGGTCGTACTCATCTTCATTGGACAGTAAAGGAGGCCCCTAACTTGCTTAGCTGTTGCTTCAAAGCTCATCCTCCATCAACCCCATCAGCCTCCCTGGGACCTGCCTTATCATCTTACAAGTAAAGGTATGGAAAGACGCTGACCGTGTGAGACTGAGTTATTATTGCATGCCTGCACAATCCCTACCTAACTACCGACCTGAGGGAAGAGTCCCACCTGTAGGGGACCCGACATCTAGCTGCATCACCATCCCCTCAGAGATCTACAGCAGCGCTGGTACAAATTACCAGAATACTACAGGTGGCGTCACGAACTGTATATAAATCTATCCCCTGTAAATATTCCCCCAACATACGCCAGACCGCCAGGGCCACAGACCGAGCCACAGCTACCTGTGACAATCCCCATAGACTTCTACGGGCTCGGCTCTGAGTACCCCATTGCCCTGGTAACCCACAATTGTGGTGGCGGGTCGACACAAAAATTTGGCGTCACGAACAGGATACGAAACTTGCATCATTGTGAGCCCTGTGTGCCTGTGGATTGTTTTTGTGAAAAAGGACTGTTTGCATTTTTGGCGCCAAAATCGCCATTTTTGTCGCCATATTCGCGCCCTCAGGCGCTGGAGAAGAAGGAGGGCGTACCTGAAAGAGCGCGCAAAGTCTTGGACACGCCCCCGGCTCTGACTCATCGGCAGGTCCTGCGACAGGAAGTGAACGCTCTGACATCAGAGCGCCTGCGACGAAGGTCCTGTTCCCACTGCGGTGCCTGTGAAGTAGCAGCGTCTGAAACCGGTAGGCTCCGTTTAACCAAGGGGGCGCTAAGATGTCACAACAACCGGCTGACAGTGCGGCCCCGGTCGGAGTCCCCAATCCCGCACCGTCTGGTATTGTAGCGCCAGATGGGGGCGCAGGCCCTGCACCCAGTCCGGTAGTCCCGATTATGCCACTAACGCTCCCATATATGCCTGGGGCGAAATGGCTTCCCCAATACAGCGGTGAGCCAGGCACATTAGCAGGCTTCAAACGGAAGTTATGCAGCATCCTAGAAATGTACTCTATGCCTGAGAGACAAAAAGCTGCTGTGCTAATAGGGCAGCTAACTGGCGCTGCTGAAAGGGAAGTGGAGACTTGGGATACCGTTGATCAGGAGTCGGTACCTGCGATCTTCCTGAAGCTGCATGCCATATTTGAAGACCGCACAGAAACGGATCTCCGGATGGCCTTCTATCACTGTTCACAACAGCCAGGTGACAGCATCCGGGACTATGCTTGCCGACTACAGGGAGCCCTGAGAGCCCTCAAGCAAATTAACCATTTAAATGCTATCGACGAGAATAGAATGCTGAAAGAACAATTTATACAGGGATTGAGATCCCCAGAGGAACGCAGAACTGTAAATTGGTGGTCCTTAGATCATCCAGATGCTACCTTTGATGCCCTAAAGGACATGGCAATAAAAGGGCTGCGGCCCCTGGGCAAACCTGAGGTGGCCACCCAACATCATCAGGCTGAAGTCACTCCGGAACCGGCAGTAACCCCCTTTTCCCCGCTAGTGGCTGAAGCCAAAGCGCAGGTGACACCTCCTAGTGAATTGGACTGTCTGCGCTCAGAGGTGCGCCAGCTGACTAAAAATCTGGCCGCTGTGATGAGTGCCCTGCAGCTGCGGAAAGAGGAGGAAGGAAAGATCTTGTTAGCTGACTGCCCAGAAGACGTTCCGTGGATGCACCGGAGAAGAAAGAAGACGTCGCCCCCCCGGAGGAGGACAACGCCACCCCCAGGAGCGACCTCGGATCAACAACCTCCTCGTCGAGAGATCATCTGTTACCGCTGCAACCGGAAAGGTCATCTGTCTACACA
The DNA here is from genome assembly GCA_033576555.1 of Oophaga sylvatica. NCBI lineage: Eukaryota > Metazoa > Chordata > Amphibia > Anura > Dendrobatidae > Oophaga > Oophaga sylvatica. Next base: position 15,349 of record JARQOD010005969.1, on the reverse strand, counting down.
GTGTCCTTTAAACGGGCAGAACCTGGGTCCAAGGGCCAACACCCAGGAGAATACCCGTCAGGCCCCCTAGACTGGAACCGCAGGTATGTGGGCGGGCGACCCTACCTGTCTATTATTCTAGATGGTATTGCTGTTCCAGCATTGTTAGACACTGGGTCCCAGGTGACCCTAATACCTGATGCTCTATATACCAAGTACTGGTCAATGGACAGTCTTAAACCTCCGAGCCTTGACTTTACTGTGTATGCTTCTAATGGTCTTCCTGTAGAAGTACTCGGAACAAAATGTGTAGATGTAAAGGTGGGCAGAGAGGAGTTGAAAGACCAAGGGCTTCTGGTAGTAAAGACTGTAAATGAGGAGAACGGTTTAAATATCATTTTGGGTACTAACATTATCGGTAATTGTTTGGGAGAAGTTGTGTTCTTGCTCCAACAGCTCGCTGAGATTGCCCGACCAAGGCAGAGAGGAGTAATCCAAAGAGAGATCCGGGCCCTGGTGTGTCAGCAGCAAGCGAAGCTTACCGACGGCGAAATTGGTAATGTACGGGTCACTGACTCGGATCCTATTGTGATACCCCCAATGAGTGAAATGATCATTTGGTGCAGGGCGGCCATAGGTCTGAGAGGACAGAATTACCAAGCTGTAGTAGAACCCCACCATTCAGAACATAGACCTACACTTATGACTGCTAGAGGAGTAGTAGAAGTGGTGAATGGAAGAGTACCGGTACGGCTTCTCAATTGGGGAGATGATGAGGTAAATTTACCCCGTTATGCAACCATTGCTAAACTTCATGCTGTTGATAATAATTCTATTCTCCCGGCTGAGTCCTTAGACTCCTGTCAAATAGCGGAGGACAATGACCCAGCAACTCAGGTGGCGGAATGGTGTCAGCAACTCCATGTTGGGACGGACACCACTCCCGCTCACCAGAAGCAAGGGGTATTACGGGTGGTGCAAGAGTATGCCCAAGTGTTTAGCAAAAATCCACTTGATTTTGGGACAATTAAGGGAGTACAACATCATATCCCTACAGGCAATCATCCTCCCATCAAAGAGCGGTATAGGCCCATACCTCCAGCTCATTATCAGAAGGCTAAAGAAATGTTGAATGATATGAAGAAAGCTGGGGTGATAAGGGATAGTTGTAGCCCCTGGGCAGCCCCTCTAGTTCTGGTTAAAAAGAAAGATGGTAGTATGAGAATGTGTGTGGATTACAGGCAGGTGAACCGCATAATACACAAGGATGCATACCCGTTACCACGCATAGAGGAATCATTAGCTGCTCTGAAAACGGCTAACTACTTTTCTACCCTTGATCTGACTAGTGGTTACTGGCAAGTGGCTGTGGCTGAGGAGGATCGTGAGAAAACGGCTTTCACCACCCCAATGGGGCTCTGTGAGTTCGACAGAATGCCGTTTGGGCTCAGTAGTGCCCCAGGAACATTTCAGAGAGTGATGGAAAACTGTCTGGGACATCTCAATTTTGAAACCGTGCTGCTATACCTAGACGACGTTATCGTGTATTCCAAGACATATGAGGACCATCTGAAGCACCTGGCAGAAGTATTCGAGTCCCTGTCCAGGTACGGGATGAAATTAAAACCCTCAAAATGCCATCTACTCAAGCAGAAGGTACAATACTTGGGGCACATCGTCAGTTCGGAAGGAGTAGCGCCGGACCCAGAGAAAGTCACTGCCATCCAGAAGTGGCCAGAGCCGAAGAACCTTAAGGAAGTGCGACAGTTCCTGGGACTAACGGGTTACTACAGGAGATTCGTGAAAGATTACACGAAGAAGGCAGCTCCTTTACAGGACCTCCTGGTAGGACAATCTTTAAAGAGCAGAAACCCTCCCTTTAATTGGGGTAAAGAACAGGCTGAAGCATTCCAAAAGATGAAAGAGATCCTTACAGGTGATGAAATCTTAACCTATCCTGATTACAGCCAACCGTTCCTGTTGTACACCGACGCCAGTAATGAAGGGTTGGGAGCCGTTCTCAGTCAGAAGCAGAATGGACAAGAAAAAGTCATCGCATATGCCAGCAGAAAACTCAGGCCAACTGAAAGGAATCCGGAAAATTATAGCAGCTTCAAGCTGGAGTTTCTGGCGCTGGTCTGGGCCATCACTGAAAGATTTAAGCACTATCTGGCCTCCAATAAGTTCACTGCGTTTACAGACAACAACCCGTTAACGCACCTGGAAACCGCCAAGCTGGGCGCCATGGAGCAGCGATGGATGGCTCGGTTGTCCAATTATCAGTTTACTATCAAGTACCGGGCAGGTCGAAAGAATGCTAATGCTGATGCGTTGTCCCGAATGCCGCATGACTCTGACACGGAAGAAGAATCGGACGACCTGGAAGAAATTGAGCTACCCGCGTTCCATCGAAATGGGGTAGTCCACGAGCATCGAGTCCACAGAAAACAGTATGGTGCAACATTAAATCCTTTACCCCATCACAGCTGGAAAGAGACTCAGGACAGTGATCCAGTGGTCAGCCGCATCAAGGAGTTGTTAAAACAGGAAGGCTCCTCTCTGGAAAAGGATGCACCTATGTCAGCAAAGCTCCTGTGGAACGAGAAAAGCAGGTTGTTCCTATACCGAGAGAAGTTGTGCAGGAGATACGTCAACCCCAGAACCCATGAAATGGTCTGGCAAATAGTGGTCCCCAAGGCAGACGTCCCAATGGTGTTGGAAGCGTACCACGATCAAGCAGGACACTTTGGCTGGAGGAAGCTGGAGACCCTGTTGAGATGCCGGTTCTACTGGGTAGGGATGCGCAGCTCCATCGAGAGGTGGTGTCGGAACTGTGGACCCTGTGGTCTCAGAAGAAAGGACTGCGGAAGTCAGAAGGCCCCCCTGCAACCTATCCGGACGACTCGTCCCCTGGAGATTGTGGCCCTGGACCATGTCAAATTGTCGCCAAGTAGATCTGGATACTCATACGCCTTGACCATGGTAGACCATTACTCCAGATTTCTGGTAGTTGTTCCAGTTAAGGACCAGACCGCAGTGACGGCAGCGAAGACCTTTCAAGCAAGTTTCTGCAGACCGCATGGGTATCCGGAGCAAGTCTTAACCGATCAGGGACCTGCTTTCGAAGCTGATTTATTCAAGGAATTCTGTCACATGTACGGGTGCAAGAAAATAAGAACGACACCATACCACCCTCAAACCAACGGTCTTTGTGAAAAGATGAACCATATTGTCCTTGACTTGTTGAGATCCATACCATTGGAAGACAGGAATCGATGGCCGGATTTACTGCCTGATTTGGTTGATTTGTATAATCATATACCTGTAAGCTCAACTAACTGCACTCCAGCCTATCTTATGAGAGCAAGGCCTGGAAAACTACCAATGGACCTAGAACTTGGAGTGGTAGAACCGGAGGCAGACGACGCTGTTGAAAACTGGGACGTCAATCGGCAAGAGCAATACAGAAGAGTACAAATCTGTGTAGAGGAAAGTCTTAATAAGGCACGGGAGAAACAGGAAGATGTTTACAACCGAAATGCTCCTGCCAAGCCTTTGATGCCTGGAGAGGTAGTATTAAAAAGAAAAAGGAAAATGCACAAACTGGATAATCAGTGGGAGCAAGAACCCTACGTCATACAAGATTCTAAATATGACAACAGAAAAGTTTGTGTCGTCAGTAAGGACGGAGGAAGAACAACAATCACTGTGTCCAGAGATCATTTGAAGTTGTGTCCAGAACACTTAAAGCGTTGTGAAAAGAACCCTGCCCTCAATCAAGGAGAAAGAAAGGAAGAGGTCATACACACCGATCTGGGAGATTTTCCTGCGGATTGGCCTAGACTGGGAGATGCTGTGATAATTCCAGTGTTGCAGTTTTATCAGCCACAAGAGGAAGTTCTACCTCCAGTTGTGCCTGTGGTGCCAGTTGAGCCCGCTCAGGAGTTACCCATCCCAGCAACACCTCAACCTATGGAACCTCAAGATGGATCATCTGAAGCAGCGCCCCATACTATGGGATCCCCTGGTGAAGCTGACTCACATCGCCCAGCCATCAGTACGCTTGCCAGATCCATAGAAAGATTAAGGCAGTTCTATAGTTTGCCGTTACGCAGTGCAGACAGATTGCAACTTGATATACCTGAGACTACACCACGTAGATCAGAGAGAATCACAAAAGGGAAATTACCCATTAGATATCAGCAGTAGTTTATGTGAACATTGTAAAAAGTCTATATATATAAATGTGTTTTTCCCTATTATGTCTTCGTTTAACAATGGACTCAGAGGCTGAGGACTGAGCCAGCCCAAAAACTGTATCCTGTAAATAGTTGCACTTTGTGCCTTTTTAATGGTTCCACATGAAACCTTGACTTACCTCTGAACCAAAAACCCGTGTGGTGTGGCACTGAGTGAGGTCTGCATTTGGATGTCCTGCAGCCCACCCAGGACCTACGTTGAAGGTTTGGTGCGGGTCCTTCACAAGAATATTGTATATTTATTGAATGCTATTTAATATTTGTATTTTTCTATAATGTTTGCAACGTTCAAGATATCCTCACCTCCCGGATGGGACGAATTAATGTTATTGTTAATGTTTTCTTGCATAAACAAAAATGTCTCTTTATATTTTACAGCCCGGGAGTGCTGTCATTTACCATGGGGGAATGTGTAGCCCTGGTACACAATACTAAGAGGATGAGTGGAGAGGTAACAGTTAAGGTCTCTTCATGACATCACGTACACTTCTGACACACCCAGCAGGGGTGTGGAAGGGAGTAATTTTAGTCAGTCAGTTTCCTGTCCTTGGACAGAGTAGACGTGTCCAGTTTGAGCCTGTCAGCAGTTCAGAAAGTGGAGGCTGGTACAGGTGGTCTAATTCACCTTAGCCTAGTCAGAGCTGTGCCCCACTGGAAGAAAGACTGAGCTAACTATTAAGAGTCGAGCAAATCGAAGGGCAAAGTGGAAGGAAGATAATTGGAAAAGTGCTTTTGACTGGGAAAAGTCCTGCACATTGCTACCGGTCACTGGGGACCGAAGGATCACTATTAGCTACAGCATAGTGAAGAGAAAACCAGAGATTTACCGGACCCTAGGTCGCGGCAAACAAGCCCCTTATAGTCAGTACGTAACTGGGGTCAGGGGGAGTGAAGACTTTGAGTCAGTGCACGACAAGATAAGAATTCAGCTCCCTCGCAGGAAGGCTTCTAACACAAATCTGACTGGGCAGAACAGCTTTGGAAAGCTGGAATCATAGAGGGGACTACGCTTCAGGCTGGTCGTACTCATCTTCATTGGACAGTAAAGGAGGCCCCTAACTTGCTTAGCTGTTGCTTCAAAGCTCATCCTCCATCAACCCCATCAGCCTCCCTGGGACCTGCCTTATCATCTTGCAAGTAAAGGTATGGAAAGACGCTGACTGTGTGAGACTGAGTTATTATTGCATGCCTGCACAATCCCTACCTAACTACCGACCTGAGGGACCAGTCCCACCTGTAGGGGACCCGACATCTAGCTGCCTCACCATCCCCTCAGAGATCTACAGCAGCGCTGGTACTAATTACCAGAATACTACAGGTGGCGTCACGAACTGTATATAAATCTATCCCCTGTAAATATTCCCCCAACATACGCCAGACCGCCAGGGCCACAGACCGAGCCACAGCTACCTGTGACAATCCCCATAGACTTCTACGGGCTCGGCTCTGAGTACCCCATTGCCCTGGTAACCCACAATTGTGGTGGCGGGTCGACACATATCACCTCCCTCTCTTTTCCTCCCATCTTGTGATCTGGACGTTTATGTGGTTTGCAGTGAAAGTGTCATTTGTGTTTCAGATGGATGTGATCTCTTAGGGGGGTGTGAATACTTTTGCACTGTGTATGTAGAGGTTGTCCATGCCTGTTTGTTTTTAATAACGCAGCGTTAGATTCTGATTATTCTGCGGTTTTGGTGGAAATTCCCTGAACTATGGGTTATTTCTTCCGATTCCTCCTCTCTGGCCCAGTCCTGGAGCGACTCCTGCCGGGATCATCCCAGGGTCCATCCGCCCAGGCCGGTCCGTGAGTCAGGGTGAGTCACTATAAAGCCCTGGACCATATACTGAGGGGAGCGAGGTGGAGCCGCGCAGATGGAGGGGGCTGTACTGTAACCCATGGACCACATTCTCCTCCTGCCAGAACCACCCGTCTGACATTCCGGAGCCCGAGCAGCGCCACGCACCCCGGGGACAGCAGAAGGGGATCTGCCGGAGGTAACACCCCAATATATTCACTGCGCACCCCTCCACAAGCCCAGCGTGCTACTGAGTCCTGTATCTAATCCTACAATGTGTGATACTGACTGCTGAGCCGTGTATCTAATCCTACAATGTGTGATACTGTCTGCTGAGCCGTGTATCTAATCCTACAATGTGTGATACTGACTGCTGAGCCGTGTATCTAATCCTATCCTGTGTGATACTGTCTGCTGAGCCATGTATCTAATCCTATCCTGTGTGATACTGTCTGCTGAGCCGTGTATCTAATCCTATCCTGTGTGATACTGTCTGCTGAGCCGTATATCTAATCCCATCCTGTGTGATACTGTTTGCTGAGCCGTGTATCTAATCCTATCCTGTATGATACTGACTGCTGAGCCGTGCATCTAATCCTCTCCTGTGTGATACTGTCTGCTGAGCCGTGTATCTAATCCTGTCCTGTGTGATACTGACTGCTGAGCTGTGTATCTAATCCTATCCTGTGTCAAACTGACTGCTGAGCCGTGTATCTAATCCTATCCTGTGTGATACTGTCTGCTGAGCCGTGTATCTAATCCTACAATGTGTGATACTGACTGCTGAGCTGTGTATCTAATCCTACAATGTGTGATACTGTCTGCTGAGCCGTGTATCTAATCCTACAATGTGTGATACTGACTGCTGAGCCGTGTATCTAATCCTATCCTGTGTGATACTGTCTGCTGAGCCATGTATCTAATCCTATCCTGTGTGATACTGACTGCTGAGCCGTGTATCTAATCCTATCCTGTGTGATACTGACTGCTGAGCCGTGTATCTAATCCTCTCCTGTGTGATATTGACTGCTGAGCCGTGTATCTAATCCTATCCTGTGTGATACTGTCTGCTGAGCCGTGTATCTAATCCTATCCTGTGTGATACTGTCTGCTGAGCCGTGTATCTAAACCTCTCCTCTGTGATTCTGACTGCTGAGCCGTGTATCTAATCCTATCCTGTGTGATACTGACTGCTGAGCTGTGTATCTAATCCTATCCTGTATGATACTGACTGCTGAGCCGTGTATCTAATCCTATCCTGTGTGATACTGTCTGCTGAGCCGTGTATCTAATCCTAGCCTGTGTGATACTGTCTGCTGAGCCGTGTATCTAATCCTCTCCTGTGTGATACTGTCTGCTGAGCCGTGTATCTAATCCTATCCTGTGTGATATTGTCTGCTGAGCCGTGTATCTAATCCTATCCTGTGTGATACTGACTGCTGAGCTGTGTATCTAATCCTATCCTGTGTGATACTGTCTGCTGAGCCGTGTATCTAATCCTAGCCTGTGTGATACTGTCTCCTGAGCCGTGTATCTAATCCTCTCCTGTGTGATACTGTTTGCTGAGCCGTGTATCTAATCCTATCCTGTGTGATATTGACTGCTGAGCTGTGTATCTAATCCTATCCTGTGTGATACTGACTGCTGAGCTGTGTATCTAATCCTATCCTGTATGATACTGACTGCTGAGCCGTGTATCTAATCCTATCCTGTGTGATACTGTCTGCTGAGCCGTGTATCTAATCCTACAATGTGTGATACTGTCTGCTGAGCCGTGTATCTAATCCTACAATGTGTGATACTGTCTGCTGAGCCGTGTATCTAATCCTATCCTGTGTGATACTGTCTGCTGAGCTGTGTATCTAATCCTCTCCTGTGTGATACTGTCTGCTGAGCCGTTTATCTAATCCTCTCCTGTGTGATACTGTCTGCTGAGCCGTGTATCTAATCTTATCCTGTGTGATACTGTCTGCTGAGCTGTGTATCTAATCCTATCCTGTGTGATTCTGTCTGCTGAGCTGTGTATCTAATCCTATCCAGTGTGATACTGTCTGCTGAGCTGTATATCTAATCCTACAATGTGTGATACTGTCTGCTGAGCCGTGTATCTAATCCTACAATGTGTGATACTGTCTGCTGAGCCGTGTATCTAATCCTATCCTGTGTGATACTGTCTGCTGAGCCGTGTATCTAATCCTATCATGTGTGATACTGTCTGCTGAGCTGTGTATCTAATCCTCTCCTGTGTGATACTGTCTGCTGAGCCGTGTATCTAATCCTCTCCTGTATGATACTGACTGCTGAGCCGTGTATCTAATCCTATCCTGTGTGATACTGTCTGCTGAGCCGTGTATCTAATCCTATCCTGTGTGATACTGACTGCTGAGCCGTGTATCTAATCCTATCCTGTGTGATACTGTCTGCTGAGCCGTGTATCTAATTCTATCTGTGTGATATTGACTGCTGAGCCGTGTATCTAATCCTATCCTGTGTGATACTGTCTGCTGAGCCGTGTATCTAATCCTCTCCTGTGTGATACTGTCTGCTGAGCCGTGTATCTAATCCTATCCTGTGTGATACTGACTGCTGAGCCGTGTATCTAATCCTATCCTGTGTGATACTGTCTGCTGAGCCGTGTATCTAATCCTATCCTGTGTGATACTGACTGCTGAGCCATGTATCTAATCCTATCCTGTGTGATACTGTCTGCTGAGCCGTATATCTAATCCTCATCCTGTGTGATACTGACTGCTGAGCCATGTATCTAATCCTATCCTGTGTGATACTGTCTGCTGAGCGTGTATCTAATCCTATCCTGTGTGATACTGCTGCTGAGCCGTGTATCTAATCCTTCCTGTGTGATACTGTCTGCTGAGCCGTGTATCTAATCCTATCCTGTGTGATACTGACTGCTGAGCCGTGTATTAATCCTTCTCCTGTGTAATACTGACTGCTGAGCTGTGTATCTAATCCTTCCTGTGTGATACTGACTGCTGAGCCATGTATCTAATCCTATCCTGTGTGATACTGTCTGCTGAGCTGTGTATCTAATCCTTCCTGTGTGATACTGTCTGCTGAGCCGTGTATCTAATCCTATCCTGTGTGATACTGACTGCTGAGCCATGTATCTAATCCTTATACGCTGTTGTGATACTGTTGCTGCAGAGCCGTGTATCTAATCCTATCCTGTGTGATACTGTCTGCTGAGCCGTGTATCTAATCCTCTCCTGTTGATACTGTCTGCTGAGCCGTGTATCTAATCCTATCCTGTGTGATACTGACTGCTGAGCCTGTATCTAATCCTCTCCTGTGTATACTGACTGCTGAGCTGTGTATCTAATCCCTTCCTGTGTGATACTGACTGCTGAGCCGTGTATCTAATCCTATCCTGTGTGATACTGTCTGCTGAGCCGTGTATCTAATCCTATCCTGTGTGATACTGACTGCTGAGCTGTATCTAATCCTATCCTGTGTGATACTGTCTGCTGAGCCGTGTATCTAATCCATTCCTGTGTGATACTGCTGCTGAGCCGTGTATCTAATCCTATCCTGTGTGATACTGTCTGCTGAGCCGTGTATCTAATCCTATCCTGTGTGATACTGACTGCTGAGCCGTGTATCTAATCCTACTCCTGTGTGATACTGACTGCTGAGCCGTGTATCTAATCCCATCCTGTGTGATACTGTCTGCTGAGCCGTATATCTAATCCTTCCTGTATGATACTGACTGCTGAGCCGTGTATCTAATCCTATCCTGTGTGATACTGTCTGCTTAGCCATGTATCTAATCCTCTCCTGTGTGATACGTGCTGCTGAGCCGTGTATCTAATCCTATCCTGTGTGATACTGACTGCTGAGCCGTGTATCTAATCCTATCCTGTGTCAAACTGACTGCTGAGCCGTGTATCTAATCCTATCCTGTGTGATACTGCTGCTGAGCTGTGTATCTAATCCTATCCTGTGTGATACTGACTGCTGAGCTGTGTATCTAATCCATCCTGTGTGATACTGACTGCTGAGCGTGTATCTAATCCTATCCTGTGTAACTGACTGCTGAGCCGTGTATCTAATCCTATCCTGTGTGATACTGACTGCTGAGCTGTGTATCTAATCCTATCCTGTGTGATACTGACTGCTGAGCTGTGTATCTAATCCTATCCTGTATGATACTGACTGCTGAGCTGTGTATCTAATCCTCTCCTGTGTGATACTGTCTGCTGAGCCGTGTATCTAATCCTATCCTGTGTGATACTGTACTGCTGAGCCGTGTATCTAATCCTATCCTGTGTAACTGTACTGCTGAGCGTGTATCTAATCCTATCCTGTGTGATACTGACTGCTGAGCTGTGTATCTAATCCTATCCTGTATGATACTGACTGCTGAGCGTGTATCTAATCCTATCCTGTGTGATACTGTCTGCTGAGCCGTGTATCTAATCCTAGCCTGTGTGATACTGTCTGCTGAGCCGTGTATCTAATCCTCTCCTGTGTGATACTGTCTGCTGAGCCGTGTATCTAATCCTATCCTGTGTGATATTGTCTGCTGAGCTGTGTACCCCCCCCCCCCCCCCCCCCCCCCCCCCCCCCCCCCCCCCCCCCCCCCCCCCCCCCCCCCCCCCCCCCCCCCCCCCCCCCCCCCCCCCCCCCCCCCCCCCCCCCCCCCCCCTTTTTTTTTTTTTTTTTTTTTTTTTTTTTTTTTTTTTTTTTTTTTTTTTTTTTTTTTTTTTTTTTTTTTTTTTTTTTTTTTTTTTTTTTTTTTTTTTTTTTTTTTTTTTTTTTTTTTTTTTTTTTTTTTTTTTTTTTTTTTTTTTTTTTTTTTTTTTTTTTTTTTTTTTTTTTTTTTTTTTTTTTTTTTTTTTTTTTTTGAGCCGTGTATCTAATCCTATCCTGTGTGATACTGACTGCTGAGCCGTGTATCTAATCTATCCTGTGTGATACTGTCTGCTGAGCCGTGTATCTAATTCTATCTTGTGTGATATTACTGCTGAGCCGTGTATCTAATCCTATCTGTGTGATACTGTCTGCTGAGCCGTGTATCTAATCCTCTCCTGTGTGATACTGTCTGCTGAGCCGTGTATCTAATCCTATCCTGTGTGATACTGACTGCTGAGCCGTGTATCTAATCCTATCCTGTGTGATACTGTCTGCTGAGCCGTGTATCTATCCTATCCTGTGTGATACTGACTGCTGAGCCATGTATCTAATCCTATCCTGTGTGATACTGTCTGCTGAGCGTATATCTAATCTCTCCTGTGTGATACTGACTGCTGAGCCATGTATCTAATCCTATCCTGTGTGTACTGTCTGCTGAGCTGTGTATCTAATCCTATCTGTGTGATACTGTCTGCTGAGCCGTGTATCTAATCCTTCCTGTGTGATACTGTCTGCTGAGCCGTGTATCTAATCTATCCTGTGTGATACTGACTGCTGAGCCGTGTATCTAATCCTCTCCTGTGTAATACTGACTGCTGAGCTGTGTATCTAATCTCTTCCTGTGTGATACTGACTGCTGAGCCATGTATCTAATCCTATCCTGTGTGATACTGTCTGCTGAGCCGTGTATCTAATCCTATCCTGTGTGATACTGACTGCTGAGCCGTGTATCTAATCCTATCCTGTGTGATACTGACTGCTGAGCCGTGTATCTAATCCCATCCTGTGTGATACTGTCTGCTGAGCCGTATATCTAATCCTCTCCTGTATGATACTGACTGCTGAGCCGTGTATCTAATCCTATCCTGTGTGATACTGTCTGCTTAGCCATGTATCTAATCCTCTCCTGTGTGATACTGTCTGCTGAGCCGTGTATCTAATCCTATCCTGTGTGATACTGACTGCTGAGCCGTGTATCTAATCCTATCCTGTGTCAAACTGACTGCTGAGCCGTGTATCTAATCCTATCCTGTGTGATACTGACTGCTGAGCTGTGTATCTAATCCTATCCTGTATGATACTGACTGCTGAGCTGTGTATCTAATCCCATCCTGTGTGATACTGTCTGCTGAGCCGTGTATCTAATCCTATCCTGTGTCAAACTGACTGCTGAGCCGTGTATCTAATCCTATCCTGTGTGATACTGACTGCTGAGCTGTGTATCTAATCCTATCCTGTATGATACTGACTGCTGAGCTGTGTATCTAATCCTATCCTGTATGATACTGACTGCTGAGCTGTGTATCTAATCCTCTCCTGTGTGATACTGTCTGCTGAGCCGTGTATCTAATCCTATCCTGTGTGATACTGACTGCTGAGCCGTGTATCTAATCCTATCCTGTGTCAAACTGACTGCTGAGCCGTGTATCTAATCCTATCCTGTGTGATACTGACTGCTGAGCTGTGTATCTAATCCTATCCTGTATGATACTGACTGCTGAGCCGTGTATCTAATCCTATCCTGTGTGATACTGTCTGCTGAGCCGTGTATCTAATCCTAGCCTGTGTGATACTGTCTGCTGAGCCGTGTATCTAATCCTCTCCTGTGTGATACTGTCTGCTGAGCCGTGTATCTAATCCTATCCTGTGTGATATTGTCTGCTGAGCCGTGTATCTAATCCTATCCTGTGTGATACTGACTGCTGAGCTGTGTATCTAATCCTAGCCTGTGTGATACTGTCTGCTGAGCCGTGTATCTAATCCTATCCTGTGTGATACTGACTGCTGAGCCGTGTATCTAATCCTATCCTGTGTGATACTGTCTGCTGAGCCGTGTATCTAATCCTAGCCTGTGTGATACTGTCTCCTGAGCCGTGTATCTAATCCTCTCCTGTGTGATACTGTTTGCTGAGCCGTGTATCTAATCCTATCCTGTGTGATATTGACTGCTGAGCTGTGTATCTAATCCTATCCTGTGTGATACTGACTGCTGAGCTGTGTATCTAATCCTATCCTGTATGATACTGACTGCTGAGCCGTGTATCTAATCCTATCCTGTGTGATACTGTCTGCTGAGCCGTGTATCTAATCCTACAATGTGTGATACTGTCTGCTGAGCCGTGTATCTAATCCTACAATGTGTGATACTGTCTGCTGAGCCGTGTATCTAATCCTATCCTGTGTGATACTGTCTGCTGAGCTGTGTATCTAATCCTCTCCTGTGTGATACTGTCTGCTGAGCCGTTTATCTAATCCTATCCTGTGTGATACTGACTGCTGAGCTGTGTATCTAATCCTCTCCTGTGTGATACTGTCTGCTGAGCCGTGTATCTAATCTTATCCTGTGTGATTCTGTCTGCTGAGCTGTGTATCTAATCCTATCCTGTGTGATACTGTCTGCTGAGCCGTGTATCTAATCCTATCCTGTGTGATACTGTCTGCTGAGCTGTGTATCTAATCCTATCCTGTGTGATTCTGTCTGCTGAGCTGTGTACTAATCCTATCCTGTGTGATACTGTCTGCTGAGCTGTGTATCTAATCCTATCCTGTGTGATACTGTCTGCTGAGCCGTGTATCTAATCGTATCCTGTGTGATACTGTCTGCTGAGCTGTGTATCTAATCCTATCCTGTGTGATTCTGTCTGCTGAGCTGTGTATCTAATCCTATCCTGTGTGATACTGTCTGCTGAGCTGTGTATCTAATCCTATCCTGTGTGATTCTGTCTGCTGAGCTGTGTATCTAATCCTATCCTGTGTGATTCTGTCTGCTGAGCTGTGTATCTAATCCTATCCTGTGTGATACTGTCTGCTGAGCTTTGTATCTAATCCTATCCTGTGTGATACTGTCTGCTGAGCCGTGTATCTAATCCTATCCTGTGTGATACTGTCTGCTGAGCTGTGTATCTAATCCTCTCCTGTGTGATACTGACTGCTGAGCTGTGTATCTAATCCTACAATGTGTGATACTGTCTGCTGAGCCGTGTATCTAATCCTACAATGTGTGATACTGTCTGCTGAGCCGTGTATCTAATCCTCTCCTGTGTTTTACTGTCTGCTGAGCCGTGTATCTAATCCCATGACGTGTGTCGCTATTTCGGGTGGGTTTGGGTGTTGCGGATGTTGGAGGTCTCCCCTTTATTTCAGGGGTCTCTGTATAGGGCCGCGTTCACACCAGTGGTGACAGAATGTTTCCTGCTGCGATTTCTCTCCGCATTTGCTGAGTGTGAACAGTCACATGGAGAGCGGCGTCCGATTGTTAGGCCGGGGTCACACTGGTGACAGAATCGGACGACTGCAATGCGATGAAATATCGCATTGCAGTCTGCCCTATGTTAATCTATGGAGCAGCTCCCAGTATCAGATTTTTTGTGGTCCGTTTTAAACGTCCGTGTACAATCGCAGCATGCTGCCACTGTCACCGATTGTGGGTCGACTATCGCCAATGCAAGTCTATGGGAGCGATGAAAAATCTGATTACAAACGGACCGCACTGTGTGACTTGCGATTAAATCGCATCGGTGTCCTTTAGAAAAGCCGGCAATTCATCCCCGGCTATACTGTAAAATCACACTGACAGCTTTATTAAAGACTAGAAAGAATAGATATATACACATAGAACACATATATATATATATATACATGTCATTGTGACATGTATATATACATATATTTATAGTTCTTACACTTCTACATACTGTTATAGCCGCTAATTCAATTGCCGGCTTTTGTGAAATCACAGAAGCCGACATGAAATGATACATTGTTTACACACATTTAACCATGTAATTTCCTGTATTTTGATATATGGTTTGAACTTACAATTACATAAGTGTATGTGTGCAAAATTTCAGACATGTAGGGGTTAATTAAAGGTGTAAATTCGTTGAAAAAAAATGCGTGGGCTCCCGCTGTATTTTCTCCACCAGACAGACAAAGCAAGCGAGTGGGGGCAGATAATAATAGCCTAGGGAGGGTGCATTTTTTTTGTGCCCCCCCTGGCTACTAACATCTGCCCCCAGACACCCCAGAAAGGGCAAATCTATAATTAGAATTAAATTAATTAAACTAATTAAAATGCTTTATCTGTCTGGTGGAGAAAATACAGCGGGAGCCCACGCATTTTTTTTCAACGAATTTACACCTTTAATTAACCCCTACATGTCTGAAATTTTGTACACATACACTTATGTAATTGTAAGTTCAAACCATATATCAAAATACAGGAAATGACATGGTTAACTGTGTCTAAACAATGTATCATTTCATGTCGGCTTCTGTGATTTCACAAAAGCCGGCAATTGAATTAGCGGCTATTACAGTATGTAGAAGTCTATGAACTATAAATATATATATATATATACATGTCACAATGACATGTGTATATATATATATATATGTGTTCTATGTGTATATATCTATTCTTTCTTTTGGCATTTAAATACT
>JARQOD010005968.1:0-45302 GCA_033576555.1 Oophaga sylvatica | reverse complement strand
AAAAAGAAAAGAAAAAACCAGTGGGGGAAACAAATGAGAGGCAAAAGGGAGGGGACCCTAAGGCCCCCCAAAGGCGGAAAAAAGAAAAAATATGGAAAAAAACACAAAAAGAAATTTTTATTGATAGCAGGAGATGCAAAACACGCCCCAAGCGGGGCTAAAGGGGAAACTGGAAAAAATTTTTCCCAGACCAGAAAATTATCCCCGGCAACCTGATGGGAAAATGACTCCCTTATGTAAGACCAATCAGTAACACCTGATTCCAGTCCTCACAATCCTCACTAGTACCGCTTGTAACCACCAGAGGGAGCCTCTGCTCAGAACTCATCTCAAACCCATTCACAACATGCAGATTGTAAAGCGTTTCGCAGTTGCCGGATATTAGATGGAGGTACAGTACTGTCCTGTTCTGAAGCTTTTATTACCTCTTTCCATAGATGCTCTATAGGTATAAAAGACCTTGGGACTGTGATGGCCAGGGGAGCAAAGGAAACTTCCAAACAATATACAACCTTTATGGCTTGTTCCATTGTCCTTTCAACCTTCAGTTAGTCCCGCCAAAATTGAACCCGTTGGACCCCGAACAGTTCTCTGTGGCACGTGTAGTCGACATCGCGTCTCTCGATGCACTTAGTAGGGAGGAACGATTGAGCTAGGAAGTTACTGAAAAGGATGCTTGCCTATCTTCCATACAAGAGGAAATATAACGAAAACAAACTCAATTGGGGTCCAGGGGACACCACGCGAATAATTAAGGGTTAAAAGTGTCCTTCTGCTATAGAAGAAACGGCTGCCATAAAGGAATGATCTTGGTCATCTATAGTGTTAGATCCTACTGTTCACATGGCCATCCATAGGTATTAGAGAATCCTAAATGTGCTATGACCGTATTCCTTACACCGTTACTCCAGCGGCATGAACTATGGACACTTAACCGGAAGGGTTCCTTAAATCATGCTCGTTGTACCAAATTGTGACCTTCCTATCAGCTTAGTAGAACAGAAATTTCTTTTAATCTCTTTTTATTGTTTTCAAAGAAAGAAATACAACTCAATATATAGTCATACAATAACCGAAGCAGTACACAATATGCAAACATGGTGGACTGTACAATCCACTTTTTCTAATATACATGAAATAATTTAGAAGAAGCTCCAACTTGTAGACTGTTATTAGAACTCACATAAAAAATGTAAACCTTAAAGACCCCTAACGGATCTACGTATCAATAGGACATATACAAGACGTACATACTAAATAAAACACACAATAAAAGAAAAAAAAAAGGGGGGAAGAAGAGGGAGGGGGATGGGGAAGAGGGGGGTTGAGAAACACGGATGGAGAGGGGGGCCCAATCCCCTAAGCGAGCGGGGGTATGTACGGGGCCTCTCCCCAACTCACCGGCCAGTCCCCAGCACCAATCCGGATCCACCCAGCCAGGCCGGCAGCCTTTCATTCAAACAACTTATGAAACTCTGGTGAGTCCTGAAACAGAATCCACACACTCCAAATTTCCCTAAATCTATCAGCACAGTCGTTATAGTCAGCAGACAGCTCTTCCATTCTGCATATGTTAACCATTTCCTGGTACCATTCCAGGATGGAGGGAACTTGGGTTGATTTCCAGTGTCGTGGAATTATTCTGCGGGCTGCTGTTAGGCAGAAACGCAAAATATCTTTTTTCTGATATTGGATTGACATAGGCAGGATAGAGAGCAGTGCAATCTCCGGGCTGCCCACCACCCCATTTCCAGTTATCAATTTATAATTCGAAAATATCTTCTCCCAAAATGGCATTATCTTATTGCACTCCCACCATATGTGGAGCATTGTGCCCCTCTCTTCTCCACAGCGCCAGCAATTGTCGGATGTTGCAGGGAACATAGCATGCAGCTTTACAGGGTATTGGTACCATCGAGCCATAAATTTAAAATTTTTCTCTTTCACATAACAAGCGGCTGACATTTTGTGTGTAAACAGAAATCCTCTATCCCAATCTTTATCAGGGATAACTGTTCCCAGTTCCCGTTCCCACAAATGCTGGTAATGCAACTTCTCTGAGGGGCTCTTCCCAACAAGATAATTATAGAGCAAGGATACTTTATGATTTGGAGGAGACTCCTTTAGAAACAATCCTTCAAAAGGAGATAGTACATATTGTGACAGAGGCGTCGATCCCTGTGAAGACAGGAAGGACTGTAGCTACAGATATTCCATCCACAACTTCCTACATGGTGACCTCTCCTGAAGTGTAATGAAGTCCGGCAATCTGCCGTCCTCTAGCACCTGCGCAAATCGGGTATCATACACTGCCCTCCAGCCTAAAAAAGATCCCCGCCTTTGTCCAGCAGGGAAGGATAGGTTAGAAAAAAGGGGAGCGAGCTGGCTAATTGTGTTCGGAAGATGCCAGTTCTTCCTGATTGCATGCCAAATTTTGATTGTTCCCCTGGTCATATCTGACAGCCCTTCTACCATTAAGGCATCTGAGGCAATGAGCCAAGGAAGATGTTTGAGCGGCACATCCACCCCTGCCTGTTTAATGTGTACCCACTGTTTTGTTGATGCGTGAAAATGCCAATCTACGTGACGGCCTAAAACAGATGCCTGAAAGTATTTTTTGAAATTCGGGAATCCAGCTCCCCCATCCAATTTAGGATAATTTAGAATCTGCATTCCTTTCCTTGGTCGAGTTTTGCACCATATAAATCTGGTCAGAGCTGTTCGTAATGCACTAAAAAAGCTACAGGGAGGAGAGATGGGGACGGTTTGAAAAATATACAGAAAACGGGCAAGATGTCCATTTTTACAGCATTAATTTTTCCAAACCACGACAGCCGCAGTTTACCATAGTTCAAGAGATCCTTATGTGTGCGGTCCAAGAGGCATTTTACAGCATTCATTTTCCCAAACCACGACAGCCGCAGTTTACCATAGTTCAAGAGATCCTTATGTGTGCGGTCCAAGAGGCATTTTTACAGCATTCATTTTTCCAAACCACGACAGCCGCAGTTTACCATAGTTCAAGAGATCCTTATGTGTGCGGTCCAAGAGGCATTTTTACAGCATTCATTTTCCCAAACCACGACAGCCGCAGTTTACCATAGTTCAAGAGATCCTTATGTGTGCGGTCCAAGAGGGATTGATAATTAAATGCGAACAGCTTTGACAAGTCGGGTGATAAGCACTCCTAGATATTTTATGGCTTGCCGATTTCCATTTGAATGGAAAGTTGCTTACTGCATGTTCAACCTCTCTCTGCGGCAACGAAACATTTAGGGCCTCTGTCTTTGAATAGTTGACTTTGAAATTGCTCAAAATCCGAACCTGTCGAATTCTTTCATTATGGAGGGAATGGATATTTGCGGTTTGGACACGAAGAGGAGAAGATCGTCTGCGTACAATGCCATTTTATAAGTTCTGGACCCCAATGTGATCCTATGAATGTTACTATTTTTCCTTATTGCATTGGCCAAGTGCTCCATTACTATCACATATAGAAGGGGTGACAGTGGGCACGGCACCCCTGTCTAGTCCCGTTCCGTATCACAAAAGGTGATGATAAAATCCCGTTAACCCTGACCCTAGCCGTAGGGCATGTATATAATGATAAGATCAATTGCAAAAACCGAGGCCCAATACCCATTTGACGCAAAGCTTCCCTCCTAAACCCTAGTGCACCCTATCAAAGGCCTTTTCCGCATCAACGGATATGAGGCACATGGGCAAGGAACAACTCTTAGCTTTAGATATCAATAACATAGTCTTGATAGTATTGTCCCTCGCTTCCCTGCCCTACATGAATCCCACCTGATCTGTGTTGATAAAAAAGGGTAGTAACGGAGTGAGTCTTTCAGCTAGTATTTTAGAGAATATTTTGATATCTACATTTATTAATGATATAGGCCAGTAATTAGCCAGTATTTGTGGGGTCTTTCCCTGGTTTTGGGAGGACACTGATATGCGCCTCCAATGACTGGGGGGCGAATCCTATCTCATCGTTCAATTAGTTAAATGTTTTATTCATAATGGGAGATAGCTGTGGTTTAAGGAATTTATAAAATGCTGGGGTGAATCCATCCGGGCCAGGGCTTTTACCAGCGGGTGTAGATTGGATCGCATGGCTAACCTCCTCCTCCGTAATATCCCCCTCTAACGCCCCACGTATCTGACTATCTAAGGATGGTAAGGCAGTATCTCCAATATACTCCCTGATACGCTCGGCCAAGGCAGATGGGGAAAGGTCCGAATACTGTCCTTTAATATTATACAATTTCTCATAGTATGAGCGGAATATATCCACTATTCCTTTAGGGCTGTGCACATCCTTCCCATTTGGTTTTTTGATAAATGGGACATATGTTGCCGCAGAATGAGGATGAAGCAATCTTGCAAGCGTTCAGCCGCATTTATCGGACGATTCATAGAAAAAACTTTTAATATGTTCCCTATGTCTCAAGTATTTCTGATCCAGCAGAGCCCTGAGATCGCTCCTCTTTTTGGTCAGGTCTGCGAGTGTTAGGCAATAGTGATCTTTTATGTGACACTTCCAGGGTTCGTATTTCCCTCAGGATGTCATCCACTTGCATGTTTCTTTCCCTCTTGAGTCTCGAACCATGCTTAATCAACACCCCTCTCATTATTATTATTATTATTATACATTTATATAGCGCCATTTATTCCATGGCGCTTTACATATGAAAAGGGAAAAATATAGACAGGTACAATAAACATGTGCTAGACAAGGGACACACAAGTACAGAAGGAGAGAGGACCCTGCCCCGAGGGCTCACAGTCTGCAGGGATGGGTGAGAATACACTAGGAGAGGGTAGAGCTGGTCGTGCGATGATGACACACTTCAGGGTCTCCCATTGCATAGGCACTGAAGTTTGGTCTTTTTCATGAACCTGTAAAAATGATTCAATAGTGTCTTTCAGCTCTGTCATACAGATGCTGTATTTCAACAGGTGATCATAGAACAGAAATTTAGATGTATTAGACCCAGCAATTTTTTTTCATTGTTCAGTGATACAATTTTGTGCTTTTTGTACGAGAAAAACCCCACAAAGTTTTCAGTTTTTTAGATGTCCCTGCTTCATTCCATGTCAATTACCTCACTCGATTTTCCCATGCTAACAGATCTGGACTGAAATTCAGGCCTGCCATTTGAAAGCACACAGGCCCGTGCTGTTCCCTGCCCCTTTCCCAGTTGAGAGGCGGGGGGTTGTCTCTATTACTAATAGTATTACCCTGACTGGAGGAAAGCAATATTTACTACATGACCCATATATAAGATTAAATAATAGTAAAACCATAAAAATAATATTGCAATATAATAGATAACACCAGACCATAACCGAATATTACCAGCTTATACAGTAGTGATAATACCACCATACTGATAATTTTCCAAAACCTCTGTACTAGTAGTGCTAGACTGATCTTGCCTCCATACAGTGATCATGTAATGGTAATGCCAGTTTTACACTAGTGCTCTGCTGCCTGAATTTGTGAATCATGTACAGATACTCACCAGTGGTGTGTTTTTTGATCGTAATAATTTATTTTTCCTTTTCTTTTCCAATTGGCCCAGACCTTCATGACTACTACTTCCATCCATAACTTGTCCCTGCCAAATATAACACACATATATATTTGGCTTATTGCTTTCCAGCCCCTTCTTTACATTCCCTAACCTCTACACAAACCATACAGTGCTAACACCAGTGCCCTATACAGTAACAATGCCCCTTTCCTCTCTTTGTACTCCACACAATAAGTGCCCCATTTCTGCCCATACACCATACACAGTAATAATGTTTCCACTGTACTTCCTTGTCATAATAATGCTCCCCTGCGCCTCCTTACAGTTATTTAGCACCTTATATGCTATCGTCACTACAGCCCCCCAAACAGTATGTTGCCATCACAGCTACCTATACATAGTATGATGGCCACCACAGACCCCCCCACACAGTATGATGTTAATCATAGTCTTCCACGCAGTATGATGTCCAACACAGACTTCCACACAGTATAGTCACCAGAGCCAACCACACAGTATTATGGTCGCCACAGCCCCCACACAGTATGCTGCTACCACAGTTCCCCCCTACACAGTGCGATGCCTCACAGCCCCATACACAATATGAAGCCACCACAGACCCCCCACACATAGTATCATGTCCACCACACACTTCCACACAGTATGGTCATCAGAGCCCCCCACACAGTATGATGGTCACCACAGCCTCCACACAGTATGATGCCACCACAGTTCCCCCCACACAGTATGATGCCACCACAGTTCCCCCCACACAGTATGATGCCTCCACAGCTCCCACACACAATGTGATGCCACCACCGACCCCCTATACACAGTATGATGCCACCACAGTTCCCCCCACATAGTATGATGCCTCCACAGCTCCCACACACAATATGATGCCACCACAGCCCTCCACACAGTATGATGCCACCACAGACCCCCTATACACAGTATGATGCCACCACAGTTCCCCCACACAGTAAAATGCCTCCACAGCTCCCACACACAATATGATGCCACCACAGCCCTCCACACAGTATGATGCCACCACAGACCCCCTATACACAGTATGATGCCACCACAGGCCCCCATACAGTATAATGCCTCCACAGCTCCCACACACAATATGATGCCACCACAGCCCTATACACAGTATGATGCCACCCCAAACCCCCTTACACAGTATGCTCTTATTCCATCGCCAAAACTATGAAAACCTTTATGCTGTCCATTATAAGTTAGTATGGTTGACCATTAACAGTTTGGGTCTGTCGTACGACAGATTGCTCACCGTATAATGGAATCTGACGTAAATTAAAACCGTAACAAGGCAAGTACTGCGCTAGGCAAAGGGAGTGAATGGAGCGGAGCTGCACATGCTTGATACCTGCAACATTCAAACAGCTCTGCACAGGCTCGTTATCTGGATTGCTGGGGCTCCAATGGTTCGATGCCAGTGACCAATGGGTTATCTCCTATCCTATCAATAACTTATATACTTGGAACAACCTCTATAATGCATTGAGTACAGTAGTAATAATTAGGGATATATCACCTGACTAATATGAAGAGTGACGAGTGGACTTTTATAATAATGACTACAGTAATCATCGTTCTCTCCTCTGCTTCTCTTGAGCTGCAGTAAATAATAAATCATATTACTGTGATAACACTACAATTGACTTTGAAACTCTGGAAAATAACCGGCTTTATTCTGCCAAAAAGATATATGAGAATTATTTGGAGATTGGACAGTGGTGCATTTTTAATTTACATAATCTGTTAATTGTTGCAGCCTTTTTTTTTACTCTTTTTTTTTATATATATACAATCTGCTTACAATACCAGTCAAAAGTCTGGGCAGACCTGTTCATGCAGTGTTTTTTTATTTGTTCCTATTGGAATTCAGATTCAGACTGAAGGCAGCAAATCCATGAAAGAACACATATGGAAACAAGAAGTAAAGAAATATGCCTGAAACTAACCAAAATATGTGTTAAACTTTACATTCCTCAAAAACGAAAAAGGTTTTCCAGCTCTCTAATGTGCAGGAAAACCCACAGGCAGTGTAAAGAATATTGGCTGTGTCGGCATCAGATCAGATGGTATAGGTATCCAGCAGTAAATCCGGGGAAAATTCATTAAAAGCAGTAAATTAATTAAAAAGGCAAAAAAGTACAAAAAGAGCAATTCCCTGGAATATGCCCACTCTGTTTTACGAGTTTCAAACTGTCATGTTCTTAATCTAGTCTGGCATAGTTTCCTGACGCAAATGAATGCCTTAAATAGTAATGTGGAAATGACATACCAAACTAACTTTCGTTTAAAAAAAAAAAGAAAACCTGAAGAAAAAAGGAAGAAAATCCAATATAATCAATAAATAGTTTATGTATATACATGAGGTCCGTTCTAATTTTCTTTACTGTGATACCATGTTCTGAACACTAGAACGGACCTCATGTATATACATTAATTATTTATTGATTATATTGGATTTTCTTCCTTTTTTCTTCTTTTTTTCACTTTTTAAATGAAAGATAGTTTGCTAAGTCATTTCCTCTCCACATTACTACTTAAGGCATTCACTTGCATCAGGAAACTATGCCAGACTAGGAATAAGAACATAACAGAACTTCTAATTTTACTTGCCTTTCTTTTACCCTGCTCTTTAACCTTGTTCACATTTGCCCTCACCGTTTGTGCTCCACTAATCTTCACTCTCCTTCGCTACCCCCAAACCCCTGCAAGGTTGAACCAAATAACTCTCCCCCTCTTTCCTACCCCCCCACATCGCCTCATCTGCAGACCTGCTTCTTAACCTCAGACCTCTCCCACTAAAATATAACGTAAGCCGGTCACTCTCCTTCACCCATCTGCTTTCCCTTTCTCTGCTTCTCACTGCTGGCGACATATCCCCCAATCCTGGCCCCCTCTGCCCCATATATCCCACTAATCCTCACCCGTACACTTCTCACAGTAAGAGAAACTACCGCAATCCCTCACACTTAAAACCTGTGCCACTGACCCCTACCCCCCAGTTTCCTCTCTCTGGAGCACTCTGGAACGCCCGCTCCGTCTGCAACAAGCTCCACTTGACCCACGATCTCTTTACCTCCCGCAACCTCTCCTTCCTAGCCCTCACTGAGACCTGGCTGACGCCCCATGACACGGCCTCCCCTGCTGCACTGAGTTACGGTGGCCTCCACTTCACCCACACTCCTCGCTCTGGCAACAGACATGGTGGAGGCGTGGGCTTCCTTCTCTCTAATAACTGCTCCTTCAACCCTATCCAACCCCCACCCTTCCTCATTTTCCCTTCCTTTGAGGTCCACTCGGTCCGTATCTACTCTCCCTCTAATCTCCAAATGGCCGTCATATACCGACCACCAGGCTCAGCCACTACCTTCATTGACCAATTCTCCAGCTGGCTTCTCCACTTTCTCTGTGCTGACATCACCACCATCATCATGGGTGACTTTAATATCCCTATTGACACCCGCCAGCCAGCAGCCTCCAAACTCCTGTCACTTTCTTCATCCTTTGGACTTACTCAGTGGTCCTCCACAGCCACCCACACAGACAGACATACATTAGACCTCATCTTCACCCGCCTCTGCTCCCTATCTAATTTCACAACCTCTCCCCTCCCTCCCCCTATCTAACCACCACCTACTCACCTTCTCATCCCTGTCCTCTTCACCTGCCCCCTATGTTCAGCCACTGGCACATCCTCGCAGAAACCTCGCACACCTAGACATTCACAGACTCTCAGATTCTCTTCTACCTCTGTCCTCCATATCTTCACTCCACGACACAGACAGCGCCACTGCTTTCTATAACACCACCCTCACATCTGCCATAGACTCAGTCGCCCCTCTCATGCACGGCAAAGTGCGACGAATCAATAGGCAACCCTGGCACAACAATCTCACCAAAAAACTTCGACAATCATCCAGGGTCGCAGAGCGGCATTGGAAGAAAACACGCCTGCCAGACGACTTCACTGCTTTCAAACAAGCAACACTTGCCTTCAAAATAACCCTCACCTCTGCTAAACAGACCTATTTCGCAAACCTTGTATCTTCATTATCCTACAACCCAAAACAACTGTTCAGCACATTCAACTCTCTCCTCCGCCCACCACTGCCACCTCCGAAGACTTTGCCACCTACTTCAAAAATAAGATCGACCAAACAAGGCAAACCTTTACTGTTCCACCACCCCAACCACTCCATATACCAGACCTCTGTCCTTCCCTACTAGCCTCCCTCTCCAACATCACTGAAGGAGAGCTTACTCATCTGCTTTTCAGATCACACCTCACCACCTGTGCACTTGACCCCATCCCTTCCCACCTGCTCCCCAACCTCACTAACATGCTCATCCCAGCCCTAACCCATCTCTTCAACCTATCGCTATCTTCTGGTACCTTTCCCTCTGCCTTCAAACATGCCACCATCACACCCATCCTCAAAAAAAACAAACCTTGACCCAACTGCTATGCCCAGCTATCGCCCAATATCATTGCTCCCGTTTTCTTCCAAACTCCTTGAGCAGCATGTCCACGCTCAACTCTCCTCCCACCTCTCATCTAACTCTCTCCTCGACAACCTCCAATCTGGCTTCCGCCCCCACCACTCCACTGAAACTGCCCTGACCAAAATTACTAACGACTTACTCACAGCCAAAGCTAACAGACAGTTCTCCATCCTCCTCCTCCTTGACCTGTCCTCTGCCTTTGACACAGTCGACCACTGCCTACTGCTACAGATTCTTTCTTCCTATGGCATCAAAGACCTTGCCATGTCGTGGATCGCCACTTACCTTTCCGACCGCACATTTAGCATCTCCCACTCCCACTCTACCTCCTCATCCCGCCCTCTGTCTATTGGAGTCCCTCAAGGCTCTGTTCTGGGGCCCCTACTTTTTTCCATCTATACCCTTGGCTTAGGACAACTCATAAAGTCCCATGGCTTCCAGTACCACCTGTATGCGGACGACACTCAGATCTACCTCTCTGGCCCAGATGTCACCCCTCTGCTGTCCAGAATCCCGGAGTGTCTATCAGCCATATCCTCCTTCTTCACCTCTCGTTTCTTAAAACTCAATGTAGACAAAACCGAACTCATCATCTTTCCTCCATCTCACATATCTTCCCTACCCGATCTATCTATTATGGTAAATGGCATCACGATCTCTCCCGCACCTGAAATCCGCTGCCTCGGAGTAACTCTCGACTCTGCCCTGTCCTTCAAACCACACATCCAAAGTCTTGCCGCCTCCAACTTAAAAACATTTCCAGAATCCGTCCCTTCCTCAACCCTCAATCTACTAAAACTCTTGTGCATGCCCTCATCATCTACTGCCTTGATTACTGCAACACCCTCCTCTGTGGCCTCCCCGTCAACTCTCTTGCACCACTCCAATCTGTCCTCAACTCTGCTGCCCGACTAATCCACCTCTCCCCTCGCTACTCCCCTGCTTCTCCCCTCTGCAAATCCCTCCACTGGCTCCCAATTCCCCAACGAATCCAGTTCAAACTACTAACACTGACCTACAAAGCCGTCCACAACCTGTCCCCTCCCTATATCTCTGAACTAATCTCCCAATATCTTCCTTCACGTAATCTTCGTTCCTCCCAAGACCTCCTACTATCCTCCACACTTATTCGTTCCTCACACAACCGCCTCCAAGATTTCTCCCGAATATCCCCCATCCTCTGGAATTCCACGCCTCAACATGTACGATTATCCACCACCCTTGGATCCTTCAGACGGAACCTGAAAACCCATCTCTTCAGGAAAGCCTACAGCCTGCAATAACCATTCCGCCTCGCCGCCACCACCCGAGCTGCCGCCTCGCTGCCACCACCCTAGCTGCTGCCACGCCGCCACCACCAGAGCAGCCACATCGCCGCCACCACCAGAGCTGCCGCACCCCGACCTTCTGTTTCTTCCCCATTATCCCGTAGAATATAAGTCCGCAAGGACAGGGTCCTCTCCCCTCTGTACCAGTCTGTCATTGTAAATTTGTTTACTGTAAACGATATCTATAACTTTGTATGTAACCCCTTCTCATGTACAGCACCATGGAATTAATGGCGCTATATAAATAAATAATAATAATAATAATAACAGAAATGCATAAGACAAACTGGGCATATTCCTGGAATTGCTCTTTTTTTTTTTTTTTTTTTACTTTCTTGCCTTTTTAATGAATTTCTAAATAAATTTACTGTTTTTAATCAATCTTCCCCGTATTCGCCGCTGGCTGCCTATCTCCATTTCTTACATTCCTCAAAGTATACCCTTTTTATTCTGATGATAAGTTTACACACTCTTGCATTCTCTGAAGTTGCTTTATATCCTCAAGTGCTGTCATAAAATTCATCAGTCTCTATGATAAAACTTACTTTCATGAGGACCACCCCAGGAAATGACGACTAAGAATTACCTCTGCTGCAGTGGATAAGTTCATTAGAGTTACTATCCTCACATAATGTAAATTGGCAGCACCTCAGATAACAGGCCTCCTAAATGATGCACAGACATCAAGTAGCAGACACATTTCAATATCAATTGCCGAGAAGCCGGCCTTTATGGTTGAATTGCTGCAGAAAAGTCATTACTGAGTGCCACAAACAAGAAGAGACTTCTTTTGGACCAACAACACTAGGACTGGACATTAGATCAGTGGCAATCTATACTGTGGTCTGATTAGTTAAAACTAGCGATTTTTAGTACCAACCACCATGTCTTTGTAAGATGTAAAAAAGTGAATGGATTGTTTCTACTACGTGGTGCCTATTGTGAAGCATGGAGGGGGAGGTGTGATAGTGTGAGGTGGTTTTCCTTGTTACACTGTTGTTGAATTATTCCATATTCAAGGGTCACTTACCTGGCATGGCTACCACAGTATTCTGCAACAACATGCCATCCCATCTAGTTTGCACTTAATGGGAACATCATTTGTTTTGCAACAAGACAATGACCCAAAACATTTCCAAGCTATGTAAAGGCTATGTGATCAAGAAGGAGAGGGATGTAGTGTTGTGCCAGATGATATGACCTCCACAATTTCTGGACCTCAACTCAGTTGAGATGGTTTGAGAACAGTTGGACAGCAGAGTGAAGGAAAAGAAATTGGGTCAACATAGTTATTGATGTTATATCACTACTATATGCCACCAAAATGTGGAATACAACCACAGTGACTTTCGCCGATCACTAGAATAAAAAGACAATGGTGCTTGGAATTGGAGCTCTTGCGATATGTTATGTAAAGGTTTTCCACTACTATTTTACCCACTTTCATTTGTCCTAACTCCTCCTAGTAGCTGCTTTTGTAGTAAACTTTCATTACCTGCGCTGCTATAAGCACATCTTGCTGTGGGTCACGTAATCCTTTGCTGACTTGCAGGCACTGCTTCTTGTCTGTTACGTACTGTCCGTCCTCATCTGCTCATCTGGGCACAGGATTTGGGCGGAAAGAAAGAGCTGCCTTAAAATAATTGACAGCAGTCGGAACATATGAGCTCAGATCAGTCTTCATGGATCCTGACAATGATTTGGAGCACTGGCCCTTTAATTGACAAATGCTGTGATGTCCTTGTCATTAAAAAGCACTTTGCAGCACTTGTCAGTTGAAGGACCCAGCACCTGCGCTGCAAAGCAATGGCAGGGTCAGTCTGCACCACGCATCGGCAAGCTCATATGACAGTCTTTCCTGTCTACCACACTGACCCTGTCGATTTTTGGAGCGCTGGCCACTTCAAATAACAAGCGCTGCAGTGTGCTTTCTAATAACAAGCATATCGCAGAGGTTGTCAGTTGAAGGGGCTCCAAAGAATTGGCAAGGTCAGTGTAGAGGACAGTGAAGTCTGTAATATCAGCTTTGACACCCTGTTAATCATCACTCCCCAATATATCTAAAATCAAATTGTTAACAGAGCCTTACTATTATCATGGTTTCTGCTATCCGCATGTATGTATGAATTGACCCATGCTTGCTCTTAAATGGATTGTCATTCCTTTAATCGTCTACTCATTGAATATATATATTCCTTTTTTTTATTATACCAGCAGTGACATGTACAAAGAATGAAACATTTCCAAGTGTCATATTCCCAGAAACTAGCTCCTTGAGCCTAGAGCAGAACAACTCTGTCAAAAGGTAATAGTATGCAGCTCCTTTAATTGGACTTTTGTAATTAATGCAGTAGTCACAATGCAAATTATTTGCTTTCCAGAATGATTTATAGGACAGCTGTGATTTTATAATAGTCCTGTCAATTAGCTAATATTAAAGGGAAACTGTAACCAGGTTTTTGCTACCCCTTCTGAGTAGAGCATAATGTGGGAGCAGAGACCCGGATTCCAGTAATGTGTCGCTTACTGGGCTGCTTGCGCAGTTTTAACAGAATCCCTATTTTCTCTGCTAGAGATCCTGCAGTTCTCTGAATGCTGAGCTCTGTATAACCCCGCCCACACCATCTGCCAATCAGTGGTGGGAGCGGGTTATATAGAGTTCAGCATTCAGAGAACTGCTAGATCTGAATCAGATAAAACATGGGTTTTATCAAAACTAGAGCATGCATCCCAGTAAGTGACCCATCGATGGAATCAGGGTCTTTGAATCTCCATTATGCTGCTCTAAGATGGGGTAATAAATACCTGGTATCAAATTTCCTTTAAAGAAGGAAGGTGTACTGTCAAACTGCTGCTCAAACATGTCCTGAAAGGACGTAATTTGCTCATTATAGACTATGGATATGTTTTTGCATATATGCCGAAGTTACATGACAAACATGTTGTGAATATATTAATAATACACACTGCTTGTGAAATATTCATGATATGAAGGTACGACTTGATGCTTTATACTGAAGTGCTTTATACAAGATAATGTTTTGGCTTCTTCCTCTTCCCGGAAAGTAATAACTCTCATTGATCTCTTTGACAGGCTGGAGATGGTAAATACCGGCTTATCCATTGTGGCTCAGTCAGAAAAAATACCAGCAGGACAGACAGTAAAGCCAAAATCGGCAAAGAGCTGGACAGACATGAAAACCGATTTACAGAAACAGCAATTGAAAATACAATCTTCGAAAAATCAGAAAATGGAAGAGTCATCATCAAAGGGAGAAACATGGTGTGTACCGTCCCAAGCACTCCGATAGCGTTATCGCAGATAAAGGTACCTGTAGAGAAAATGCATAATAACACATCCCCAAAGTGGCCGAGCAGAAAAAGGACGCGTAGTAGTGATGTTAATATCTTCAAATCTCCACCATATCTGTATTGTATACAACCTGAAGCACATGGGTATAAGCGATGCATAATCCCAGTCTCTTGATATAGGTTCAGTGGTAATTGATTTATAATTTTAGAAAATATAAATCATTAAACTCCTTAATGACACTATAGAAACGATCATACAAATCAAAGAGGATGATTCATCAAGATTTGTGGAACACAATGCGCCAAATCCATTAGGAAGGCCCATGGCGTTAATAAATTTGGTGCATCTCTTGGGGCTTCCATTAGACAGAGTCAGAAATATACTCTAACAATAGACTGGAGTTGATTTATAATATACATTTCCCCACTTTCTAGCATAAGTTATAGGGCTCGCACACATCACTGTATACATGCTATCCGATTTTTTGTCAGATAGCACTTAGACCAATGTTTTTTTTTGGGTCAGTGCTGGTTTCTGATTTTTTTCACTGACTGAATCTGACTGTGAAAAAAAATCACTGCATGCTGCGATTTCACTGCAAAATCAGAAGCCACTCACCCATTCATGCCTGTGGGTGCATGAAAAACATTGGACTGCACTTGGATGACATCTGAGCACTTGGATAACATCTGAGCACTTGGATAACATCTGAGTGCAGTCCAATTTCTGCAGACTCACAGAATGGAGAAGATGGAGAAATGAAGTGTTCTCCATCTTCTCTGCACCTGTGATAGGATTCTCATCTGAGAGTATCGGATCACTGACTCTGATTAAACTCAGATCAGTGTTTGATCGATGTGTCGTTACTAAAATCGATCCGATTCTCTCAAAAGAGAGAATATATGCTTTTGTGACCCTAGCCATAATGAAATTGTCATACCTTCAACTAAGTCCTGTTCACTTTTTGGAAAAGAGATTTAGCAGGCGAAAACTACACAGGTCACAAATGTTTTTAAGCAAATACGAATTGTGCAAAACTTTGCACCTTTTATTTGCTAATTTTCTGGGGTTAAACGAATGATACAAACAAAACCAAAAGTATTTTTGTGCTCTTTTTACCAAACACCAAAAAGCAAGTATGTGTGATTTACCTCATATGGTTGTAAAGGTAGAGTGATAAAAACTGAGTGTATGTACCCTGTAGCCTAGGACTAGGATAATTAAAAGTGTTGTCCAGTGTTTAAAAAATGTATTTTAATGCATTGAAATTGCAAAAAGATGAAATTTAGTAATATACATAAATTAAGAAATCTGTCCTGAACTTAATATATCAGCAACAGATTAGAAGTTGTACTGACCCTTCCAGGTACTCTTTGGGTTTGATTCACGAGGGAGCTGTCTGTTAGACTGTGGCCAGTGATATGTTTGAACTGACTGCTTAATTCAGTAGCAAAGCCAGCCTTCTTTGCCACTGATCGTCACAACTATTAATAGAGAAGGGGACTGGCTTGGCTATTAAAATGAGCCAGTCAGCCAGCCCCCTTCATAAAGTTTGCTGATCATGTGCTAGCTTTCTTCTATGTTGAAACAATCCTTTTAAGCTCAGTCGTCTAAAATATAATTCTCATACCTTCTTCACGGACTTCAATGGACCAAAAAAAATCTGTCACTTACAAACCCTTCTGGCCGAAGCTTATTTTCTGTGGGTACAAAGGATTGATCTCACAAAAAAAAAACAATACTCCATCACCTGAGGGAATTAGCAGACCCTCATCGTTGCAAAAATCGTGATTTTTTTTTTTCAACTATTAAATTGACGATTGTCCAGGAGTGAACATTGTGCTGAGAAAAAGCTATTAAGGAATTTTGGAGAACACAAAAATGTTAGAATTTTTTCTAACAGACTTTCTCACTGTGCGTTAGCTTGGGGTAAGGCTATGTTCACACGTTGCGAAATTGCCGCGGTAATTTCCACGGCAATCCCGCACCTCCCTGCCGCTGGAAATATGTATTTTTATTGGTATGTGTATTTCCTCTAAAAACTAGCGTTTTGCAAGCGTAATCTTAGCTTGCAGAATGCTAGTGATTTCCAAGCGATCTGTAGCATCGCTTGGAAAACTGATTGACAGGTTGGTCACACGAGTCAAACAACGTGTTTGACTAGTGTGACAAACTTTTTACTATTGATGCCGCCTATGCCGCACCAATAGTAAAAAGATCTAATGTAAAAATAATAAAAAAAATAATGAATCGTGCTATTCTCACCTTCCGGCGTCCTCCGCAGCCTTCCTGGGCCTCAGCGACGCTCCCGGCCAATCCCGTTCCCAGTAATGCATTGCGACAATGACCCCAGATGACGTAGCATCACGCGAGACCGCTACTTCATCTGGGGTGATTCTCGCAATGAATTACTGGGAACGGGAGTTGCCGGGAGCGTCGCTGAGGAGCGGGAAAGCTGCGGGGGCCGCCGGAAGGTGAGGAAATCATTATTTTTTATTTTAATTATTATTTTACCAGGGATATGGTACCCAGGGCCTGGAGGAGAGTCTCCTCTCCTCCAGACCCTGGGTACCATCCGCACATGAGCTGCTTACTTTGTGCATGGTGGGCATAGCCACATGCGGAAAGTAAGCGGTTCAATGCATTCCTATGGCGGCGGAATCGCCGCGATTCCGGAAAAAGAATGAGCATGCTGCTTTTTTTTCTGCAATGCGATTGCACCGCAGAAAAAAGCGCAGCATGTGCACAGCATTGCGGAATCCCATAGGATATAATGAGTTGCGTTGGGTAAGCGTTTTTGCCGCGAAAAACCGCTGCAAAAACGCTAAGAATCCTCAATATGTGCACATAGCCTTAAGTGTTAAACCCCATCCCAGATGAGTTTTCCATGCAAAAAAAATAAAAAATGGGCTAGCACACATGCTTTCTCTCTCGATTTCATAATGTTAAAAAAAAAACTAATGCAAAATTCTGACAAGGGGATGATACCTAACACCAGACAGAATTGCCAGAATTTTCCCATTGTAATTAAACGGCTTTAGGGAAAATGGATAAGTGGGCACTTTCAGCCACTTTTAATTGGCATGCCAAGCACCAATGCCAAGTCTTTCTCATCTACAAACTACATAGATTATTGTGCTGCCCCATAATTATTCCATATGTGAGGTGTTTTTAATTTCTCTTTTTTTTGCGATGAATGTATGAGTGAACACTTTATTGTTAAACCTCCTTTTCTTCCTTTTTCCCCCTTCGTTGTTATTTTTATCGTATCTGGCTACTATGCTCTCCTGCTTTCATGCTATCAATTTGTTGTGTATATATATATTTTTTTTTAAATCTAGTAAAAGAAAGCTGTAAAATTGTGAAAACTTCTGACAATATTTTTGTGTTATTTTTTTGCTACACATATAAAAAGTGTATTGAGTTTCTTCAAAGCTTGGGAATAAAATCCCCCCAAAGAATTACATTGGCCAGATGTTACATTATAGTGAATGATATTCTAAAATTCCAGTTTACAGAATGTGGCAGAAAGCACACGACTTTCAGAGCATAAACGCTAGCTTCAATCAATAAAACTGTGGGATTGGAAAACACCATGTGGTATTTCCATAGTCAACAATCCTAGCAGTTCGCACTTCTTGCTCGGTGAAAGTACTAAAGTAAAGAAAGTAATTTTGGATTTTGTGAACCTAGCATTATGAGAGCAAGACTAAAGGGTATGCCACACTAAACAACATCGCTAACGGGATCGCTAAAAAACGTCACTATTTAGCGATCCCGTTAGCGATGTTGTTGTGTGCGGCATCTGTCAGCGACGAGCTCCCTGCTGAGATCCTGCTGTGATCTCGCTCGTCGCTGGAATCGTTCCGGACCCTATTTTATCGTCGGCGCTCCCGCTGGGTAAGTATTATCGCTGAGTGTGGCACCTTTTCTTAGCGATTTAGCGGTACTTTTGTACCGCTAAAGTCGTTAAGGAGATCGCTAACCGCGATAGCGTCCTTAACGATATCGCTAAGTTAAGCCGCACTCAGCGATATATAAACAATCCCGCTAGCGATCGCATTAGTATGCATCGTTATCGCTAGCGGGATTGTTTAGTGTGGCAGTACCTTCAGTGTGCTGTCTGTTCTGTAATTTGATGTTCAGCGCTTATACTCTACAGTCTTTACACTGCCAAACTTTACTGGATGTTGGTTTTTTTTAGAAAATCACAGCATTTCATCGCTTACTTATTCCTTTATTTTCCCAGTCAGGAAAAAATCAGAAAAAGAGAAGTGTGAAAAAGCCTCCAGCGTTCCATCACTTCAAGGAGAAAGGAAGTATTTGATGTTGAGCATTAACTTCATGCCACTTCTTGCAGGTGGGTGGAAATATCGGCTGATCTCTTGCAGAAAAGTTTATCTAAAGGTTATACAATTGTTTTAAAAACTAAATACTTGATCGTTCCATGTGAAACCATCCTTTATACCTGTGCCATCCTGAGGGCACTTGGCACTGTTGGCACTTTCTGCAGCTTTGGCAAAATGTGGTGTAAACTACCGTATTAGAGCCTGTGTTCACACACAGTTATAGTGTAAGTGCTGCAGGTCACACATGCTAGTCTATGCATAGTGGTCTTGAGGGGCAGAAAGTTATTTCTATTAGTTTCTCTGTAAAGTGTAGAGAGTGGGCAGAGTGACTGTGCATGTGTGACCAGCGCTCGGCTCATCAGATGGACCTGCTGCATATTGTTATACAATTTCAACACAAAGTGGCACATTACTGTGTAATAAAATGACATGACTCTTCCCTGGAATCATTTTTTTTCTGTAATGTAAATAGTAGATATTATTCATTTTTTAGGATCTTTTCTCTACCAGTGAATTATCTCATCCAACCTTGCAGGGTTAGAACTCAGTAGCCAAAGATGTATGAGATATGTCCTGGCTACTAGTACCCATCACTGGATCATAGCTTCAATATGAGGGCAGAATTGCCACTATAGGTGGAAGACAGCCAGCTGCAGTTGTGTGGCAGCTGGTACTCAAGACCTCCAATTTAAATGAGTTTTCCAGGACTTTAACATTAATAGCCTATCCTTAGGATAGGTCATCAATGTATGATTGGTGTGGGTGCAACACCCAGCGCTGCCACCAATCAGGTGCTCCCAGTGTTAGCGGCCGCAAAGAAATTCTCAGTTGCGGAGCTGCACAGCACAGTGGCCGTGGTCTGGTACAGTACATCCCCCACCTATTCAAATCAATAGATGGTGAATGTACAGTACCCGGCCGTGGCCACCATCCCGTTGAGTGAGCTGTGCTGTGCAACTCCGCAACTGGGCAGTTCTGGCCTCCACTATCATCGGGAACAGGTGATTGGCGGGGACGCTGGGTGTCGCACCCCTACAGATCAGACATTGATGACCTATCCTAAAGACAGGCCATCAACATGCAAGTCTCAGACAACCACTTTAACCTATGATCTCATGGGCTGGGTTTTGAAAACTGCGTTGATTCAGAGAATCTCCGCTTGAGATTGAGTCTTTAATTGCCATTGCCACTAACACATAGCTTGTTATAATCCCTCTCCCGCTTTCTCATTAATCATACTGACCCACAGAAGTAACTTAATTTGTCGCTTATGCCACATTCTAACAAAGTAGAAAGGTATTCAATTTAGCATGGAGAATCTGTGACTGCTGAAGAATAATGGGCACTGAAAACTCTTGGAACATCGGACATTGCAAAACCTCAGTGAATATCCCTTTTCTATAATAGTGGAATAAGATGGTGGTGATGAAGCTGTAGATTTCAGTAAAATATTTTAAATTTAAAATAAGAAAACAAATTTGTTATATATTTTTATGGTTAATCTCTTATACCGAAACGTCAAGTTAAAAAAAAAATGTATCTCTAAGGTCGCGGTGTTTTACTGTGAAAAATGCAGCATTTTACTTTGCCAGTAAAATGAATGAGATTTCTGCACAAGTTGCTTATTTTGTCCTGGCAGATTTCAAGCTGTTTAAAATCTGCAACCTGCCAATTCTTTCAGCGTTGTTTGCAACGTTGTTCACCCATTCTAATGAATAAGAAAAGTGCATAAAAGAGACGGCAAAACGCATGTTGGTTATTCAATGGTTTCCCTGCCAAGAGACATGTTTTTATGCAGAAGAACTGTCTGAAACAAATACTTAGCGTGTGCACTTGCTCTAATTGGGGAAAAAAATGTTCCCTTTTTGCACCCTAATTTTTTAAAAATACTTTTGAGGTCAAATTGATCACTACAGCTCAATGCCTCGAGGTGTTACAGTTTCCATAAAATAGTGTCACTTCTGAGATTTCCGCTATATTAATACCTCAGGGGCTTGGTGAAAGGAAGCCAGTCCAGTAAAACAGTAGTTAAGGACTGAGATTTTTCTAGGCGATGCTGCCTCAGACAAATGCTGGCGGCCTTTTTTTCCGAAGCTGCATTGCTGGTCATTTTGTCTGTGTTTTTTGTGGCGGCTCCACCACCGGCGTTTTCTTCCCGTGCATTTAGCTGCATTTGGAAGCCCCCCAAAGAATGAACATGTTAATTCTTTTTACTGCTTCACGATTATGAAGCCCTGAAGCGTTTAAGTAAATTTTTTGTGCTTTTTCAAGCGGATTCCACCTGAAAACAGACATTGTATGCACATACCCTTATCTTGTTTTTCATTAGTATTGCCTCCCAACTCCTCCTCTCCCCATAGAAGTTTATAAGCGCAAACTGTCATCTCTTATCTCAGTAATGTAAAAACCTGCACTCACTGAAAACAGATTATACTTGTGAATTTAGTAGGATCGGGTCAAGAGGAGAAAAAAAATAGATTTCTCCAATAAGACATGTTACAAACTTTGTTAATTTGACGTGTACTATTGATGTATCAAAAAAAAACATTCTAGTGCAGAAGATTGGCGTCTCATTACAGAGTGATGATTGCTGCTTCGGCTGGGTAGACATACAAATATGTGATTGGCTGCTTCCACGTATCAGTTTTTTGCCATCAGTCACAATCCGTTGTTTTTTGAAAAAAACGGATCCGACGATTGATGCCGCAGGATCCGTTTTTTTTCTCATAGACTTATTATTAGTATTAGCGACGGATGGTCCCTACATTTCATCTGTCGATCGACGGATCCGTCGAAAATTTTTGGTCCGTCTGCTGGACACGACGCACAAAGCAACGTTTTTTGTCCCTGTCGGAAAATCGGACAGCGACGGATCCGTTTGTTACAATGGAAGCCTATGGGCGCAGGATCCGTCGTCATTTGTCAAATGACGGATTCTGCCTACGGTTTCAGTTTTTTTAACTGAGCATGCTCCTGACAGGTTAAAACACAAACATTAGAATATATACACATAGAATACATATATATACAGTACAGACCAAAAGTTTGGATACACCTTCTCATTCAAAGATTTTTCTGTATTTTTATGCCTATGAAAATTGTACATTCACACTGAAGGCATCAAAACTATGAATTAACACATGTGGAATTATATACTTAACAAAAAAGTGTGAAACAACTGAAAATATGTCTTATATTCTAGGTTCTTCAAAGTAGCCACCTTTTGCTTTGATTACTGCTTTGCACACTCTTGGCATTCTCTTGATGAGCTTCAAGAGGTAGTCACCGGAAGTGGTCTTCCAACAGTCTTGAAGGAGTTCCCAGAGATGCTTAGCACTTGTTGGCCCTTTTGCCTTCACTCTGCGGTCCAGCTCACCCTAAACCATCTCGATTGGGTTCAGGTCTGGTGACTGTGGAGGCCAGCTCATCTGACGTAGCACCCCATCGCACTCCCTCTTGGTCAAATAGCCCTTACACAGCCTGGAGGTGTGTTTGGGGTCATTGTCCTGTTGAAAAATAAATGATGGTCCAACTAAACGCAAACCGGATGGAATAGCATGCCGCTGCAAGATGCCGTGGTAGCCATGCTTGTTCAGTATGCCTTTAATTTTGAATAAATCCCCAACAGTGTCACCAGCAAAGCACCCCCACACCATCACACCTCCTCCTGCATGCTTCACGGTGGGAACCAGGCATGTAGAGTCCATCCGTTCACCTTTTCTGCGTCGCACAAAGACACGGTTGGAACCAAAGATTTCAAATTTGGACTCATCAGACCAAAGCACAGATTTCCACTGGTCTAATGTCCATTCCTTGTGTTCTTTAGCCCAAACAAGTCTCTTCTTCTTGTTGCCAGTACTTAGCAGTGGTTTCCTAGCAGCTATTTTACCATGAAGGCCTGCTGCACAAAGTCTCCTCCTAACAGTTGTTGTAGAAATGTGTCTGGTGCTAGAACTCTGAGTGGCATTGACCTGGTCTCTAATCTGAGCTGCTGTTAACCTGCGATTTCTGAGGCTGATGACTCGGATAAACTTATCCTCAGAAGCAGAGGTGACTCTTGGTCTTCCTTTCCTGGGGCGGTCCTCATGTGAGCCAGTTTCTTTGTAGCGCCTGATGGTTTTTGCAACTGCACTTGGGGACACTTTCAAAGTTTTCCCAATTTTTCGGACAGACTGACCTTCATTTCTTAAAGTAATGATGGCCACTCGTTTTTCTTTACTTAGTTGCTTTTTTCTTGCCATAATACAAATTCTAATAGTCTATTTAGTAGGACTATCAGCTGTGTATCCACCAGACTTCTGCACAACACAACTGATGGTCCCAACCCCATTTATAAGGCAAGAAATCCCACTTATTAAACCTGACAGGGCACAACTGTGAAGTGAAAACTACCGCTTGAAGCTAACATCAAAGAAAGGAAAACAGCGCTCCATCCAGGCGTAGTTAGTGAAAAATAGAAGCTTTATTCCGCCATAGAAAATACCACGTTTCGATCCAGTAAAGGATCTTTATCAAGTATATCCACACAGTGCAACTGGTAGGCTATAAATAGTGTGGAGCTGAAATCAGATGCAATCACATCATAGCCACAACCAATACCACAATATAATATATAACACATACAAAATAAACATCAGACCTATATCCATATCAAATAAACACATCCTTATCCCAAAATCCACAATATTAAAATAACATATACTGTATATATTGTAAGACAGTGAAGGGGTGCGTACTGGACGGGGTGTACATCTCGCCCATAGTGTTGAGCATTCCGATACTATCAGGTATATCGGGTATCGGCCGGCATTACCCGGCAATTGAATCAGAGGCTATTTTACTATGTAGAAGTGTATGAACTATAAATATATGTATATATATATATATATGTCACAATTAAATGTATATATATATATATATATATATATATATATATGTATTCTGTGTGTGCATATTTAGTGTTTACAAGGAAAGAAATGGTTTTTTTTAGTTCCGATATTTCTGTCCCATAGACTTGCATTGGATTTCCGGTATCGGAATCGGGTATCGCAGACACTTTTTGGGTATCGGCGATACCCATTCCGATCCGATACTTCTTGATATCGGGAAGTATCGCTCAACTCTACTCGCCCAGGTTTCTTAGCTGGGTGGCATGAGGAATGTAGGAGTGAAGGTAGGTTGGCAGTGCGACGTTCACTCCACTCCCCATCCAGTACAGGCTTGCAGCCCAACCCTGAGTGCACTCAGCTGTCCAATTAAGCAGCCAGAAGTAGGTGGTTGAGTTTCACAGAGGGAGCTGTCTGTGGGAATCTGGCTTCAGACGCTGCTGGAGTCTCCTGGAAGCCAAGCTCTGGTAATTACAAAATCTGTGTTGTTTGGCCAGGCTGTTAGAGCCTAGACCACGGTAGTGAGGGAACTAACTGTGTCTAGCTAGCAGCCTGCCAGGCTTAGGACTTTGTTTTATGGTTTGGTTTATGTTTGTTGCTGTGGACTTTAATAAAAACTGGTTGGCGCCAGTTTACACCAGTACTGCTGTCGGTGCTTGGACTATTTTATGCCACTCCGTCTACCCGAGACGGCGATCCCAGAGCTATACCCCCTGGACTGGCTACAATTGGTGCTCGAATGCGGGCAAAACAGTGGCTAAAACAGCAGCAAAGAAAAACGTCTGTCAAAGCAGCCTTAAAGAGACAGTAGCCCTAATAGTGTCTGCACAGAAAAGCTGAACTTGCTGTGGAAAAGACTTTGGAGTGTGCATGTCCTGGGTAAAGGCTGCCGTAGCCGGGACAGACAAGTCTGACAGCATGGAGGAGCTGCTTAAACATATGGCACAAGCTAGTGTGCAACAGCAGGAGACTAACCGATTGTTAATGGAGCAGGTTGCAGCACTACGCCAGGCTCTCAGCACCTCGTCCCAAAGTGATGACGCAAGGTCACCTGCGTTGTCCGCTGTAAAGAAGGCGGTAAAACAGACCCTGCAGAAGATGATGCCTCATGACGATGTGGAGGCATATCTAGCTATATTTGAAAGACTGGCAGAGAAAGAGAATCTGCCACCATCGAAATGGGCCATGGTGGTCGCGCCCTATCTGACTCAGGAACCCCAAAAGGCCTATTTTGATCTTAGCGAGCAGGACAGCAGAGACTACGCCAAGCTGAAAGCGGAGATTCTTGCCCGCCTCGGGGTTACGGTTGCAGTCCGTGCCAGGAGATTCCATAACTGGAGATACAGTTGGGACAAGCCTGCTCGCTCACAAATGTATGATCTGATTTATCTAGTAAAGAAGTGTCTGGAGCCTGACGTCAGCACCCCTGCCCAAATGGTCCAAAAGGTAGTGGTGGACCGGTACATCTGGGCCCTTCCTCCTGAGGTGCAGCTCTGGTTCGGACAGGGAGACCCCAAAGACGCCAATCAACCGGTCAGCCTGATAGAGAGGTACTCCGCCACCAAAGACTACCTCCGTGACCAGCCGTCCGAGCGATTGTCTCTTCTGAGTTCCCGGCCTCCGACATCTCCCGGTCAGAGAGTTCCAGCAGGTGGGGCCAGGGGGACTGCTGATAGACGGGGTCAGGCCCAAGGGGACATGTGTGAGGCAAGGGCCGATGCTTCCCTGGCCTTCCCCAGGCCTAGAAAGGTCTCCCCATCTGAACCACCAGACCTGAGACAGTGTTGGAGATGCCGTGAACGGGGTCATGTTTCAGCCAACTGTCCAATAGTGGGGGAACCTGTGGACTGTGATGCTGGAAGGTCCCTCTCTCTCCTCGCGGAACCCGTGTGCGTGGCCACCCCAGCCGAGGAGAATGGCCCACAGGTGTCTCAGGTGGTTATAAATGACTGCCCCGTACAAGCCCTCTTAGACTCAGGGAGTCGAGTAA
The DNA here is from genome assembly GCA_033576555.1 of Oophaga sylvatica. NCBI lineage: Eukaryota > Metazoa > Chordata > Amphibia > Anura > Dendrobatidae > Oophaga > Oophaga sylvatica. Next base: position 19,351 of record JARQOD010005968.1, on the reverse strand, counting down.
CTCTGGTACATGCCAACCTGGTTGATAGGGACTTCATCCCCGATAAACACCTGAGCGTGGTGTGCATCCATGGAGATACCAAAGTCTACCCGGTGGCTTCCGTGGACTTCATCACAAAACTCGGGGAGATCTCGTATGAAGTGGGGGTAATGAAGAACCTGAAGCACCCAGTCATATTGGGTCGTGACTTTCCCCTGTTTTGGGGTCTCTGGGAAAAAAAAAGATTCTACCGGACAGTGTGATGAAGCTCCTACTGAGGTTGCGCGGTCCATAGGGGCAGAACACAATGCTAGTGTGTTGTTGAACTTAGGTAATGATAATGATGAATTTCCATTTCAAGTGATGTTGGGGAAAGGGGATAATGGTTCTCTGGAACAGAATGTCCCTGACCTACCTGTGTCCTGTGACAATTTTGGGAGTGAGCAGCTGCGAGACCCCACTCTTAAACATGCCAGGGAAAGTATAACTGTTCTGAATGAGATCCCACAAGAGCCCGGCTCTGATAAACAATTTCCCCATTTTGCCATGAACAATGACCTGCTATATAGGGTCACTAAGGTCAATGGAGAGGTCGTGAGTCAGCTCCTGGTACCTAAGCTGTATAGAAGTATGGTGCTAGGTTTGTCACATAACCACGTGCTTGGTGGGCACCTGGGGATGGACAAGACCCAGGAAAGAATCCTCCAGAGGTTTTACTGGCCAGCGGTTTATCGAGATGTGGGGGATTATTGTAAATCCTGCCCCACGTGTCAGATAAATGCTCCGGTTTCCCACTTCAGCAGTCCATTAGTCCCGCTCCCGGTTATAGAGATACCCTTTGAAAGGGTTGCGATGGACTTGGTAGGTCCTATTGTGAAATCCGCCCGGGGGCACCAATACATACTAGTGGTACTTGATTATGCAACCCGGTACCCCGAGGGCCCTCCCCTTAAGAAATATGGCGTCCAAAAATATTGCACGGGAACTCTTTCATATGTTTTCCAGGGTAGGAATCCCTAAAGAGATCCTCACGGATCAAGGCACACCTTTTTTGTGTCCAAGGTGATGAAGGAGCTGTGTAAGTTGCTTAAAATCTCGCACATTTGAACATCCGTGTATCACCCCCAGACGGATGGGCTGGTTGAACGTTTTAATAAAACGTTAAAACATATGCTAAAGAAAGCAATGGAGAAAGATGGTCGGGACTGGGACTACCTGTTACCCTACCTAATGTTTTCGGTCCGAGAGGTGCCTCAAGCCTCTACTGGTTTTTCTCCCTTTGAGTTGGTATATTGTCGGCACCCGCGGGGCTTGCTAGATATAGCCAGGGAAGTATGGAAGACCGAGGCAACCCCATACAAGAGTGTGATAGAGCATATTGCCCAGATGCAGGATAGAATTGCTAAGGTTATGCCAGTGGTTAAGGATCACGTGCAGAGAGCCCAAGAAGCTCAAAGCAGAATATATAATCGGTCAGCAAAAGTTAGGACTTTCAACCCCGGGGATCGGGTCCTGATCCTAATCCCTACGGTGGAAAGTAAGTTCTTAGCCAAGTGGCATGGCCCCTACGAAATAGTACAGAAAGTGAGCGAGGTCACCTACAGAGTACACCAACCTGGGAGACGGAAGCACTATCAGGTCTATCATATCAACTTAATCAAGCTCTGGAGGGACAGAGAGTCATTGTCGGCCTCGGGTGAATTAGAGCAAGGGTTAAAACCACCTATACCTCCTGTGATAGTTGGTGAGACATTGTCAGTACACCAAAAACAGGAAGTACGGGAGTTTCTGCAGGAAAATAAGCAGAGGTTTTCAGACTTGCCCGGCCGGACTTCTCTCATGAAGCACCATATCGAGACCGAGCCCGGCACTAAGGTCAAGCTGAAGCAGTACAGTATACCGGAAGCCCGTAGAGAGATAGTCTCCACTGAGATCAAACGCATGCTAGCCCTCGGGGTCATTGAGGAGGCCTAAAGCGAGTGGTGTAGCCCGATTGTCCTGATCCCAAAACCGAAGAACCTGGAGGTTTTGCAATGATTTTAGAAAGTTGAACGATGTGTCAAAGTTTGACGCATACCCTATGCCCCGCGTAGACGAGCTAATCGAGAGGTTAGGGTGCGCCCGTTATATTACAACCCTCGATCTGACAAAAGGGCACTGTCTGATGAGGCAAAAGAAAAAATGGCCTTTGCAACCCCTGACGGCTTGTTTCAGTATCTTGTGATGCCATTCGGGTTGCATGGAGCCCCGGCTACTTTTCAGAGGCTGATGTACCTGATCCTGCGCCCGCATCGAGCCTATGCGGCTGCCTACCCGGATGATGTGGTAATTTTCAGTTCCGATTGGAAGAGCCACCTCGCCAAGGTGCAAGCCGTCATAGACTCGATAGGCGAGCTGTGGCCGACATAAACCCAGAGAAATACGCAATTGGCCAGAAGAAGCCAAGTACCTGGCTACGTCATTGGCAGGGGCTGATTAAGCCCAAGTCAATAAGGTGGAGGAGATTCAGAACTGGCTACACCTTCCACAAAACGACCGGTCAAAGCGTTTCTGGGCATCACTGGTACAAATTGCAGATTTGTACAAAATTTTGCCTCCATTGCTTCCCCGTTGACCAACCTGACGAAGGGTGGAAGTCAAAAATGGTATTTGGACTCCAGATGGCCAGAAAAAGCCTTTCAGTCTTTGAAAATGGCTTTTGTCAAAGCCTGGTTCTGGTCACCCCTAATTTCAGGAGGAGTTTCTTGTTCACCTGATGCCTCTAATGTGGGGTAGGGCGTTTTGTCGCAGTCCTGAAGGGTGAGAGCACCCGATCATGTATCTGAGTCGAAAACTGACACCGGCTGAACAAAATTATGCCATTCTGGAGCGAGAGTGCCTCACAATCAAATGGGCGCTGGACTCGCTACGTTATTACCTCTTGGGCAGAAAATTTAAATTACAGTCAGACCATGCTCCTCTGGCATGGATGAAGCAGAACAAGGAAAGGAATGCCAGGGTGACAAGGTGGTTCCTTTCGCTTCAAGAATTCAATTTCTCGGTAGAACATAGGCCTGGGATGTTACAGGGTAATGCAGATGCCTTGTCCAGAGTTCACTGTCTCTTTGGGGTTGTTAACCAGCCCTCCGGTCTGGAGAAGAGAGGGGGGATATGTAAGACAGTGAAGGGGTGCGTACTGGACGGGGTGTACATCTCGCCCAGGTTTCTTAGCTGGGTGGCATGAGGAATGTAGGAGTGAAGGTAGGTTGGCAGTGCAACATTCACTTCACTCCCCATCCAGTACAGGCTTGCAGCCCAACCCTGAGTGCACTCAGCTGTCCAATTAAGCAGCCAGAAGTAGGTGGTTGAGTTTCACAGAGGGAGCTGTCAGTGGGAATCTGGCTTCAGACGCTGCTGGAGTCTCCTGGAAGCCAAGCTCTGGTAATTACAAAATCTGTGTTGTTTGGCCAGGCTGTTAGAGCCTAGGCCACGGTAGTGAGGGAACTAACTGTGTCTAGCTAGCAGCCTGTCAGGCTTAGGACTTTGTTTTATGGTTTGGTTTATGTTTGTTGCTGTGGACTTTAATAAAACTGGTTGGCGCCAGTTTACACCAGTACTGCTGTCGGTGCTTGGACTATTTTATGCCACTCCGTCTACCCGAGACGGCTATCCCAGAGCTATACCCCCTGGACTGGCTACTATATATATAATATATATATATATATATATATATATATATATATATATATATGAAATCAATATGTATGTTTACAATATCAGCCACAACATCAGTGGCATAGTAGTATGCATGGAGATCAATGTCCAATCATTATCCAATGTGGTGGCATGAAGTTCCTCCTCATTCAACCGAAATCCAATCCCAGGATCCGGAAAAACAGCGGCAAATATCAATGTATCCAATCGCAGTTTGCGTTATATCCCAGGGAGAAGCAGCGTTCTAAAAGCCCTCCAATCAAATCATCTAGATTATAGTGAGGAATACTATCCATGGTAACCTGTTTGTCCAAACAAAGCACTGCTATATGGTCACATGACTCACCCTGACAACGATCTGTGTCAGCAAGGGCCACCCATTGGTCTCCAACTGCCGACAGGCAGATGTCTAAGGAGGAAGTCAGGATGCGCAAGCACAGTGTGACGTACATCACAACTGGCCTTATGCATCCAACCCCCACCATGACATCACATGACCGGAGTCAGCTGACCAGAAGGTCCTCCCAGCTAGCACAGCATCGTATGTCTATAATGCAACTATAGGAAAGATGTGTATCTTCGTACTGTGTTAGCCAGTAGAGAGAAAAATATTTAGACTTGAGAGTCCTCAGTGGTTGATACCTTTTAATGGCTAACTGAAAAGATGGTAACAAATTGCAAGCTTTCGAGACTACTCAGGTCTCTTCATCAGGCAAAGACTAATACAACATCTGAAGAATCACATATTTATACACAGCACAGCACAGAAATAATGCAATAAGATAAGACAAGTGACGTGAAGCAGAACTGTCATTATGGCAGAGGGATGAACATAAATATTGGAACAGTTCATAGATAAGGAGTGAAAGTTTTATTGCCCTCTGATTGGGGTCTGATATTGTGTTTTGATGCCCCTAGAAGGTCAGAGAAGCAGATTTCTTAATTGATGTAGAAAGACATGAAACCTTGGGATATATTCATTCCAGCACTAAGAGTGTCAAAGGTCATCATGAGCTTATATTCCCAAACCTTTCTATCTCTCTCAGATTTAAAGTTAGATTTTAATACAAGTAATTTCATGTCCATCATACTATGACCGGGCATACAAAAGTGTTTTGCCACAGGTAGATCCATTCTTTTTTCTCTTATTGTGTGGCGATGGGAATTCATCCTTGTTCTCAGTTTTTGCCCGGTCTCTCCCACATACAGACCCCCAGTTGGACATTTAGTACATATAATTAAGTACACCACATTAGATGTGATGCAGCTGAAAGTACCTGGTATCTTGTAGTCCTGATGTGAGTTGGGGATCTTTATCTTGTCCGTGGTCATTATAAATGGACAGGTTTTGCATTTCTTCTTGTTGCAAGGAAAGGTTCCTGCAGCTGTTGGAGAGGACAGGGAGCTTCTAACAATGATGCTTCTTAGATTTGGGGGCTGCCTAAAACACAGTAGTGGAGGGTCTGGAAATATGGATTGTAATCGGGCATCTTTTTGTAGTAAAGGTTGTAGTTTCCGTGCAGCTCCCCTTAGCATCTCCAGATTTGGATTGTAGGTGACCACTAGAGGCACCCGGTTATTTTCCTCTTTAGCTTTGTAATGTATCAGTGTTGTGAATGGGTTTGAGATGAGTTCTGAGCAGAGGCTCCCTCTGGTGGTTACAAGCGGTACTAGTGAGGATTGGGAATCAGGTGTTACTGATTGGTCTTATTTAAGGGAATCATTTTCCCATCAGGGTTGCCGGTGATCAATTGTTCTGGTCTGAATCCTTCTTTCCAGTTTCCCTTGTAGCCTGCTGTGTCGTGTCTGCATCTCCTGCTATCAGATAAGACAATTTCTTATTTTGTGTTTTTGCTATATTTTTGCATTTTGTCCTGCACTTCTGTGGGGGCCTTCTGGGTCCCCTCCGGGGCTTTTGCCCTCTCAGTTTAGTCCAGCCACTGTGTTTTGTAGTTTTGCTTTTTCCAGTTTTTTCAGTGGCTGCTGTTTTTGTTACACCAGAGAACTAATTTAGGTGGTAGAGGTCGTGTGATCTCAGGTGATTTTGAAATTAGTAGAGTTGGTGTTTTTCAGGGTTTTCTGGGATTGCAGTAAGTACCCTTCCTGTCCTTTTCTATTTAGATAGTTTGGGCCCCAGCGTTTGCTCATACTATTTTCTTTCTGTGTCAGTATTTCCTCTTGTCTAACCGCCATTACATGTTTGGGGGCTTTCTATTATCTTTGGGGTTCTGCTCCGGGGCAGATAGCTTTCCTATTTCTATCTTTAGGTGTAGTTAGTTTCTCAGGCTGTGACGAGGCGTCTAGGACCATCGTAGGAACGCTCCACGGCTGCCTCTAGTTGTGGTGGTTAGTCAGGGTACTGCAATCCCATAGATTCCAACTGCTCTGGTGTATTTCCTTTTTTACCTGCACTCCTCAGCTACCGTAACATAACAGTATCACCGGCCATAAAAATTGTATGGTACTCACAGAAGGGAAAAAATATTTTGAAGGAAGAAAAGTTGTCAGAGATATTTTTCTGTTTGTTGCATTTTTTTTTTTCCTCTGTATCTCTGGGTGCTGGGGAGGATCTTTTCTCCCAATGGAGTTTGCACAGTTGTCTGGCCGTGTGGATCAGCTTGCCACTGAGGTTCGGAGTATTGCTGCATATCTTGCTAGGTTGCCTGTTGTGGAACCTAGGATCCCCATGCCAGATTTGTTTTTAGGGGATCGAGCTAAGTTTCAGAATTTCAAAAATAATTGTAAATTGTTTCTTGCCTTAAAATCTAAGTCCTCAGGAAACGCAGCGCAGCAGGTTCAAATTGTCATCTCTCTCCTGCGCGGCGATCCTCAGGATTGGGCTTTTTCCCTGACACCTGGGGATCCTGTTTTGAGTGATGTTGATGCATTTTTTCAGGCTTTGGGGTTATTGTACGATGAGCCTAATGTCACTGATCAAGCTGAAAAAGCCTTGTTGGCATTAAATCAGGGGCTTGATGACGCTGAGTTATACTGTCAGAGATTCCGTAGGTGGGCAGTCCTGACCAAATGGAATGACGACGCTTTGGCGGCCCTTTTCCGGAAGGGTCTGTCGGATAATGTAAAGGATGTTATGGTGGGATTCCCTGTCCCCTCTGGTCTCAATGATTCTATGTCATTAGCGATTCAAATTGACAGACGTTTGCGTGAGCGGAGAAGTATGCGTGGAGTGGTGTTGCCTTGTGAGCCAGCTGCTGAGCCCATGCAGTGTGATGGAGTGGTGTCTGGGGCACAGCGTCATGAGTTTCGAAAGCGCAATGGGTTATGTTTCTACTGTGGTGATGCCTCTCATGCTATTTCAGTCTGCCCTAAGCGGGGAAGACGTTTTGCACGCTCAGTTGTCTTGGGTAGTGTTCAGACTAAGTTTTTATTAACTGTCACTCTGATATGCTCTCTGTCCTCATTTTCTGCTCAGGCTTTCGTTGATTCTGGAGCAGCTATTAACCTGATGGATTATGATTTTGCTAAACGTTGTGGATTTCCCTTGATACCCCTACAGAAGTCTATTCCCCTACTGGGGATCGATTCTACCCCTTTGGCTGAGAATAAACCCCAGTTTTCTACTCAGGTGATAATGAGGGTTGAACCTGATCACCAGGAGTGCTGCAAATTTTGGTTCTATATAATCTGCATGACATTATCGTGCTGGGTTTCCCTTGGTTACAGTCTCATAATCCTGTTTTGGATTGGAAATCTGTGTCTGTAACCAGTTGGGGCTGCCAATGTGTTAATACCAACACTCCTGTTTTTTCTGCCTCCCCCCAGGCTGAGGATGTTCCTGACTTTTTGTTTGATTTTTCTGATGTGTTTAGCGAAAGTAAATCTGCATCCTTACCTCCCCATAGGAGCTATGACTGCGCTATTGAATTAGTGCCAGGTAGTAAATTCCCTAAGGGTCGCCTTTTTAACTTGTCTGTACCTGAACATGACGCTATGCGGTCTTATATCAAGGAATCATTGGAGAAGGGTCATATCAGACCATCCTCTTCACCCTTAGGTGCCGGTTTTTTCTTTGTGGCCAAAAAAGATGGTTCATTAAGGCCGTGTATTGATTATCGTCTCTTGAACAATATTACTGTGAAATATCAATACCCGTTACCCTTGATTTCTGACCTGTTTTCCAGGGTGAAAAACGCTACTTGGTTTACCAAGCTTGACCTCAGGGGGGCGTATAACCTTATTCGCATTAAGCACGGGGATGAATGGAAGACGGCATTTAACACCCCTGAAGGGCATTTTGAGTACCTTGTGATGCCCTTTGGGCTCACTAATGCTCCTTCCGTCTTCCAGTCCTTCATGAATGACATTTTCAGGGATTTTGTGGACAAGTTTCTGATTGTTTATTTGGATGATATCTTGATTTTTTCTAATGACTGGGACTCTCATGTGAAACATGTTCGAACTGTATTCCAGATTTTGAGAGAGAATGCTCTGTATGTGAAGGGATCAAAGTGTCTTTTTGGCGTACAGAAGATCTCATTTCTGGGATTCATTTTGTCCCCATCTGTTATTGAAATGGACCCGGTCAAGGTTCAGGCCATCTGTGATTGGGTCCAACCTACTTCATTAAAGGCTCTTCAGAGATTTTTGGGTTTTGCCAATTTTTATCGTAAATTTATTGGTAATTTCTCTGTTATTGTTAAACCATTAACTGATTTGACCAGAAAGGGTTCTGATGTGGTGAATTGGCCTCCTGAGGCAGTCTCTGCGTTTCAGGAACTTAAGCAGAGATTCACTTCTGCTCCTGTTCTACGGCAGCCTGATGTTTCTCTGCCATTTCAGGTGGAGGTTGATGCCTCTGAAATTGGGGCAGGTGCCGTTTTGTCCCAAAAAGATCCAGAGACCTCTAAAAGTAACCCTTGTGCCTTTTTCTCTCGAAAATTTTCTCCTACTGAACGTAATTATGACGTGGGTAATCGGGAGTTATTGGCCATGAAGTGGGCTTTTGAAGAGTGGAGACATTGGCTGGAGGGAGCCAAACATCAGGTGGTGGTCCTTACGGACCATAAGAATCTGGTCTATCTGGAATCTGCCAAGCGACTCAATCCTAGACAGGCCAGGTGGGCCTTGTTTTTCACACGTTTTAATTTTGTGGTTTCCTTTCTTCCTGGCACTAAGAATGTTAAGGCGGATGCCCTCTCGAGGAGTTTCCTTGCGGACTCTCCTGAGCTATCTGATCCCTCTGTTATTTTGAAGGAGGGTGTAGTTCTTTCCGCCATCTCGCCCAATTTGAGACTTGCTCTGGAGGGGTGTCAGGAGGATAGGCCCGAGCGCTGCCCTGTTGGAAAATTGTTTGTCCCGGACCAATGGAAAAAGAGTGTGATGTCTGAGATTCATTGTTCCGCATTGGCTGGGCATCCCGGAATTTTTGGTACCAGAGACTTGGTTAGTCGGTCCTTTTGGTGGCCTACCTTGTCTCGCGATGTCAGGGAATTTGTGCAGTCCTGCGGGACTTGCTCTCGCTCCAAGCCTTGCTCTCGCTCTAGTGGTTTGTTGATGCCATTGCCTGTGCCCAAGAGACCATGGACCCATATCTCTATGGATTTCATTTCCGATCTTCCTGTTTCTCAGAGAATGACCACCATCTGGGTAATTTGTGATAGGTTTTCCAAAATGATACATCTTGTGCCATTACCTAAGTTGCCTTCCTCCTCTGAATTGGTGCCGTTGTTCCTTCAGCACGTGGTTCGTTTACACGGCATTCCTGAGAACATTGTGTCTGACAGAGGAGTCCAGTTTGTTTCCAGATTTTGGAGGACTTTTTGTTCTAAACTGGGTGTTCAATTGTCTTTCTCCTCGGCATTTCATCCTCAGACCAATGGTCAAACTGAGAGAACAAACCAGACATTGGAGACTTATCTAAGATGCTTTGTGTCTGCTGATCAGGATGACTGGGTCTCTTTTTTGCCTTTGGCTGAGTTTGCTCTTAATAATAGGGCTAGCTCTGCCACTTTGATGTCTCCGTTTTTCTGTAATTCTGGGTTTCACCCTCGATTTTCTTCAGGACAGACGGAGGCTTCTGTCTGTCCAGGTGTTGACTCTGTTGTTGAGCGTATGCAGCAGATTTGGGACCAGGTAGTGGAGAGGTTGTCCCTCTCTCAGGAGAAGGCCCAGCGGTTTGCTAACCGGCATAGGACTGATGGTCCTCGGTTTAAAGTGGGGGACTTGGTCTGGTTGTCCTCAAAGAATATTCCTATGAGAGTAGCATCTCCTAAATTTAAGCCTAGGTTCATTGGACCTTATAAGATCATGGAGATTATTAATCCTGTTTCTTTTCGTTTGCTTCTTCCAGGGACATTTAAGATCCATAACGTGTTCCACAAGTCCTTGTTGAAGAGGTTTGTTGAGCCAGTGGTTCCTGCTGCTGTGCCTCCTGACCCTGTTTTGGTTGAGGGCAATCTGGAGTATGTGGTTGAGAAAATATTGGATTCTCGTTTTTCTAGACGAAGACTCCAGTATTTGGTTAAATGGAGAGGTTATGGTCAGGAAGATAATTCTTGGGTGTTTGCTTCGGACATCCATGCTAGGAGACTTATCCGTGCGTATCATAGAACTCATCCTGACCGACCTGGTTGCTCAAATGAGGGTTCGGTGACCCCTCCTCAAGGGGGGGTACTGTTGTGAATGGGTTTGAGATGAGTTCTGAGCAGAGGCTCCCTCTGGTGGTTACAAGCGGTACTAGTGAGGATTGGGAATCAAGTGTTACTGATTGGTCTTATTTAAGGGAATCATTTTCCCATCAGGGTTGCCGGTGATCAATTGTTCTGGTCTGAATCCTTCTTTCCAGTTTCCCTTGTAGCCTGCTGTGTCGTGTCTGCATCTCCTGCTATCAGATAAGACAATTTCTTATTTTGTGTTTTTGCTATATTTTTGCATTTTGTCCTGCACTTCTGTGGGGGCCTTCTGGGTCCCCTCCGGGGGCTTTTGCCCTCTCAGTTTAGTCCAGCCACTGTGTTTTGTAGTTTTGCTTTTTCCAGTTTTTTCAGTGGCTGCTGTTTTTGTTACACCAGAGAACTAATTTAGGTGGTAGAGGTCGTGTGATCTCAGGTGATTTTGAAATTAGTAGAGTTGGTGTTTTTCAGGGTTTTCTGGGATTGCAGTAAGTACCCTTCCTGTCCTTTTCTATTTAGATAGTTTGGGCCCCAGCGTTTGCTCATACTATTTTCTTTCTGTGTCAGTATTTCCTCTTGTCTAACCGCCATTACATGTTTGGGGGCTTTCTATTATCTTTGGGGTTCTACTCCGGGGCAGATAGCTTTCCTATTTCTATCTTTAGGTGTAGTTAGTTTCTCAGGCTGTGACGAGGCGTTCTAGGACCATCGTAGGAACGCTCCACGGCTGCCTCTAGTTGTGGTGGTTAGTCAGGGTACTGCAATCCCATAGATTCCAACTGCTCTGGTGTATTTCCTTTTTTACCTGCACTCCTCAGCTACCGTAACATAACATATCAGGTGATTCCGTGATATTCTGGTGGCTCTTGTAATTTGGTTTTCAATTGTTCTTGGATGGTAGCCCTGGTTCAAAAAGGTCTTTCTGAGGCGAATAAGGTGTTCATCTCTATCCATGGGGTTGGAACATATACGGTTGTATCTGATGGCTTGGCTGTAGACAATAGAGTTTTTATGTGTTTTGGATGAAACTGTTCCATTTAAGGTATGTCGGACGGTCGATTGGCTTCTGAAACAGGGATGTCTCTATTTCATTGTTCTTTAGCTTAATGGTGGTGTCTAAAAAGTTAATTTCAGTGCTGGAGTAGTTGAGTGTTAAATTGATGGTGGGATGAAATTGATTGAACTGTTCATGGAACGTCTTTAGCTGTTGCTCAGATTCCGTCCAGATGATTAAAATGTCATCAATGTAGCGGTAGTAGGCCGAGGCCTGATGGGACATGAGGACAAAAGTCGCTTTCAAGCTTGGCCATGAAAAGATTTGCATACTGAGGAGCCATTTTACTTCCCATAGCTGTGCCAGTCTCCTGAAGATAGATCTTGTTGTCAAATTCAAAGTAATTGTGGGTGAGGATGAATTTTGTGAGCTTCACCACAGAGTCAGCCTCATTCCCGGTGTTTTCCATGAAGACTTTGCAGGCATTTAATCCATCCTGGTGTGGAATATTAGAGTACAAAGATTCCACATCCATGGTGGCCAGGATGGTTCCTTCTGGTAGAGGACCTATTGCTGCTAGTTTATTCAGTAGGTCAGTTGTGGTCCTGAATGTAGCTGGGTGTATCCTTTACCAGGGGTTTAAGAATACCCTCTACCCATCCAGATACCTGCTCAGTAAGGGTGTCCACACATGAAATAATCGGCCTCCCTGGATTCCCAGCTTTGTGGATTTTGGGAAGCATGTAAAATGTCCCTGTTCTTGGACTTTCTGGTATCAGGTCATCGGCTCTTAAGGATTTGTCAGACAGACAAGCTACCAACTTGCTTAGTTCCTTGTAATAGTCCTGTGTAGGATCCGACTCCAATTTTCTGTAGTAGCGTGTGTCCATCAGTTGTCTGTTTGCTTCCTTCATGTAGTCTGATGTGTTCATCATGACTATTGCACCAACCTTGTCAGCAGGTTTAATGATGATTTCTTTGTTGGTTTTCAGAGACCGTATGGCCTTTCTCTCCTGGGCACTGATGTTGGATGCTTGTCTCCTGTTGGTGGCTATGATGGTGGATTTTAGCAAATGTCTGAATGAGTCTATATATTTATCCAAATGAGGGTTACGTCCAGGTGGAGGTGTCCAGTCTGACCTCTTCTTGGTTGTTGGGATCCTTTTTACTTCAGTCCGAGTATTTTCTGAATCTTCTGTATCATTGAAGTATTCCCTCAGGCGCAGTCTCCTGAAAAAATGTTCCATATCACTGCAGAGTTCGGTTTTATCCAGGGCCTTAGTAGGACAAAATGAGAGTCCTCTAGAAAGCACGGCCAGCTCCACTTTGTTGGGTTTGTAATCTGAGAGATTGATGACACAGTTAGATGCCTTTGTGTCTGGAATGGAGTGATTGTCAGAGTTGTCAGGTTTTGTTTTTGTTTTGTATCTGTTTGTATAGAGTCCGGAATTGAGGCGCAGTCTGTGTAGTTTCTTTTCCTTGTTATGAATCAGAAAGGTCCGTAGTTTGTTATAGTATTGTTGTAATTTTTGCTCTGTGCTTTCTGTAAGTGTTTTCCTAAGATTTCAAATTGCCTTTGGACTTTACTCCTTATGCTGTAGCAGACATGCAAAAGATGGTTCCTTAGTCTCTCAGAAGTCCTGTGACAAAGGTTTTGTGCATAATGGGTATTGTAGGTGTGAAGAATTGGGTTTGTAATGCAGAGTCCTTTGGGAATTAGATTCTCCTTTTTGCATTTAGATAAGAAAAAAATGTCGCTGTCCATTTGTGCACGTTTCTTCAGAAGTGGTTTTAGTTCCATAAAGATGCGGTACATTCTGGTATCCTCCATTTTGATATAGGAAAGATTTGTATCTTCGTACCGTGTTAGCCAGTAGACAGAAAAATATTTAGACTTGAGAGTCCTCAGTGGTTGATACCTTTTAATGGCTAACTGAAAAGATGGTAACAAATTGCAAGCTTTCGAGACTACTCAGGTCTCTTCATCAGGCAAAGACTAATACAACATCTGAAGAATCACATATTTATACACAGCACAGCACAGAAATAATGCAATAAGATAAGACAAGTGACGTGAAGCAGAATTGTCATTATGGCAGAGGAATGAACATAAATATTGGAACAGTTCATAGATAAGGAGTGAAAGTTTTATTGCCCTCTGATTGGTGTCTGGTATTGTGTTTTGATGCCCCTAGAAGGTCAGAGAAGCAGATTCCTTAATTGATGTACAACTTAATTGATGTACAACTCACATCAGGACTACAAGATACCAGGTACTTTCAGCTGCATCACATCTAATGTGGTGTACTTAATTATATGTACTAAATGTCCAACTGGGGGTCTGTATGTGGGAGAGACCGGGCAAAAACTGAGAACAAGGATGAATTCCCATCGCCACACAATAAGAGAAAAAAAATGGATCTACCTGTTGCAAAACACTTTTGTATGCCCGGTCTAGTATGATGGACATGAAATTACTTGTATTAAAATCTAACTTTAAATCTGAGAGAGATAGAAAGGTTTGGGAATATAAGCTCATGATGACCTTTGACACTCTTAGTGCTGGAATGAATATATCCCAAGGTTTCATGTCTTTCTACATCAATTAAGGAATCTGCTTCTCTGACCTTCTAGGGGCATCAAAACACAATATCAGACCCCAATCAGAGGGCAATAAAACTTTCACTCCTTATCTATGAACTGTTCCAATATTTATGTTCATCCCTCTGCCATAATGACAGTTCTGCTTCACGTCACTTGTCTTATCTTATTGCATTATTTCTGTGCTGTGCTGTGTATAAATATGTGATTCTTCAGATGTTGTATTAGTCTTTGCCTGATGAAGAGACCTGAGTAGTCTCGAAAGCTTGCAATTTGTTACCATCTTTTCAGTTAGCCATTAAAAGGTATCAACCACTGAGGACTCTCAAGTCTAAATATTTTTCTATAATGCAACTAAGCATTATTACCGCCATATAGTGCATATAGGAAACATGAATATAGCTAACACAGAAAAAGCACCATATAGGCACAACAACAGGATAAATATACACACAGATCTACATGCATTTACTAATTGGTCACATCAATCCCCATCATATGTGAACCCATATTGGATACATTGATATTTGCCGCTGTTTTTCCGGATCCTGGGATTGGATTTCGGTTGAATGAGGAGGAACTTCATGCCACCACATTGGATAATGATTGGACATTGATCCCCATGGATACTACTATGCCACTGATGTTGTGGCTGATATTGTAAACATACATTGTGATTTATATATATATATATATATATATATATATATGTATATATATATATATATATTAGTGGTGTAGTGACCCCTGATGCAGCTAGGGGGCACTGTGTATGCTCCTCGGGATATGCATGGAGGCATGTGATGGATGGACGGTATGTATTGCAGAGGTGGGTGGCCCTGTGATGGAAGCCTGGGCGTGTTTTATTCAGCAGATCTACTGCTGAGAGTTTTGCTATACATTGGAAGGCTTCCAGGTGACTTGGAGAGCTGGGTGGGTCCAGTCACCTACAAACCCACCCAAGGGGTATGTGTTTGAATACCCAAGATAAAACCTGTATGTGTTTATGTGTATCTAAAGGACCTGTGGTGAGGTCATGACATGTGACCTAACCATGTGATTCCTGACCTCACCTGTGGGCGGGGTCACGTGTTATGATTTGGTAGCTGAGGAGAGCAGGCAAAAACGGCAATACACCAGAGAGGTTGGAATCTACTGGATTGCAGTACCCTGACTAACCACCACAACTAAAGGCAGCCGTGGAGCGTACCTACGTTGGTCCAAGACGCCTCGTCACAGCCTGAGAGGCTAACTACACCTAAAGATAGAAAGAGGAAAGCTATCTGCCCCGGAGCAGATCCCCAAAGAACATAGGAAGCCCCCAAACATGTAATGGCGGTTAGACAAGAGGAAATACAGACACAGACAGAAAATAGCATGAGCAAACGTTGGGGCCCAATCTTCCTAGAAAGAAAAGGAGAGGAAGGACACTTACTGCAATCCAAAAAACCCTAAAAAATACCAAATGTACTAATTGCAAAAATACCTGAGATCACACGACCTCTACCACCTAAATTAGTTCTCTGGTGTAACAAAACTAAGCCGCAGCCACTGAAAAAACTGGAAAAGGCAAATGAACAAACAACAGTGGCTCAGATAAACTGAGAGGAGCACAAGCCCTCGGAGGGGACCTGGCTGACCTCCACAGAAGTGCAGGAAAAAATGCAAAAAGCAAGCACAAAAATAAAAGCAGAAAATATCTTATCTGTTAGCAGAAGGTGCAGGCAAGACTCAGCAAGCTTCCAAGTGAACCAGGAACCAAAGTTGAGACAAGAACAATTGATCACCGGCAACCCTGATAGGAGGGAACCTCCCTTATATAAGACCAGTCTGTAACTCCTGATTGCCAATCTTCACAATCTCCATTGAATGGTTCAGTACTGTTTGTAACCACCAGAGGGAGCTTCTGCTCAGAATTAATTTCTAACACATTCACAACAGTACCCCCCCCTTGAGGAGGGGTCACCGAACCCTCATTTGGGCAACCAGGTCGGTCAGGATGAGCTCTGTGATACGCACGGATCAGTCTCCTAGCATGGATGTCCGAAGCAAACACCCAAGAATTGTCCTCCTGACCATAACCTCTCACTTAACCAAATACTGGAGTTTCCGTCTAGAAAAACGAGAATCCAATATTTTCTCAACCACATACTCCAGATTGCCCTCAACCAAAACAGGGTCAGGAGGCGCAGCCATAGGAACCACTGGCTCGACAAACCTCTTCAATAAGGACTTATGGAACACGTTATGGATCTTAAATGTCCCTGGAAGAAGTAAACGAAAGGAAACAGGATTAAGAATCTCCATGATCTTATAAGGTCCAATGAACCTAGGCTTAAACTTAGGAGATGCAACTCTCATAGGGATATTTCTTGAGGACAACCAGACCAAGTCCCCCACTTCAAACCGAGGACCATCAGTCCTATGCCGGTTGGCAAACCGCTGGGCCCTCTCCTGAGAGAGGGACAACCTCTCCACTACCTGGTCCCAAATCTGCATACGCTCCACAACAGAGTCAACACCTGGACAGACAGAAGCCTCCGTCTGTCCCGAATAAAATCGAGGGTGAAACCCAAAATTGCAGAAAAATGGAGACATCAAAGTGGCAGAGCTAGCCCTATTATTAAGAGCAAACTCAGCCAAAGGCAAAAAAGAGACCCAGTCATCTTGATCAGCAGACACAAAGCATCTCAGATAAGTATCCAATGTCTGGTTTGTTCTCTCAGTTTGTCCATTGGTCTGAGGATGAAAAGCCGAGGAGAAAGACAATTGAACACCAAGTTTAGAACAAAAAGTCCTCCAAAATCTGGAAACAAACTGGACTCCTCTGTCAGACACAATGTTCTCAGGAATGCCGTGTAACCAAACCACGTGCTGAAGGAACAAAGGCACCAATTCGGAGGAGGAAGGCAACTTAGATAATGGCACCTTAGGTAATGGCACAAGATATATCATTTTGGAAAACCTATCACAAATCACCCAGATAACGGTCATTCTCTGAGAAACAGGGAGGTCGGAAATTAAATCCATAGAGATATGGGTCCATGGTCTCTTGGGCACAGGCAATGGCATCAACAAACCACTAGAGCGAGAGCAAGGCTTGGAGCGAGAGCAAGTCCCGCAGGACTGCACAAATTCCCTGACGTCACGAGACAAAGTAGGCCACCAAAAGGACCGACTCACCAAGTCTCTGGTACCAAAAATTCCGGGATGACCGGCCAACGCGGAACAATGAATCTCAGACATCACACTCTTTTTCCACCGGTCTGGGACAAACAATTTCCCAATAGAGCAGCGCTCGGTTTTATCCTCCTGACACCCTTCCAGAGCCAGTCTCAAATTGGGCGAGATGGCGGAAAGAACTACACCCTCTTTCAAAATAACAGCAGGATCAGATAACTCAGGAGAGTCCGCAAGTAAACTCCTCAAGAGGGCATCCGCCTTAACATTCTTAGTGCAAGGAAGAAAGGAAACCACAAAATTAAAACGTGTGAAAAACAAGGCCCACCTGGCCTGTCTAGGATTAAGTCGCTTGGCTGATTCCAGATAAACCAGATTCTTATGGTCCGTGAGGACCACCACCTGATGTTTGGCTCCCTCCAGCCAATGTCTCCACTCTTCAAAAGCCCACTTCATGGCCAATAACTCCCGATTACCCACGTCATAATTACGTTCAGTTGGAGAAAATTTCGAGAGAAAAAGGCACAAGGGTTACTTTTAGAGGTCTCTGGATCTCTTTGGGACAAAACGGCACCTGCCCCAATTTCAGAGGCATCAACCTCCACCTGAAATGGCAGAGAAACATCAGGCTGCCGTAGAACAGGAGCAGAAGTGAATCTCTGCTTAAGTTCCTGAAACGCAGAGACTGCCTCAGGAGGCCAATTCACCGCATCAGAACCCTTTTTGGTCAAATCAGTCAATGGTTTAATAATAACAGAGAAATTACCAATAAATTTACGATAAAAATTGGCAAAACCCAATAATCTCTGAAGAGCCTTTAATGAAGTAGGTTGGACCCAATCACAGATGGCCTAAACCTTGACCGGGTCCATTTCAATAACAGATGGGGACAAAATGAATCCCAGAAATGAGATCCTCTGTACGCCAAAAAGACACTTTGATCCCTTCACATACAGAGCATTCTCTCTCAAAATCTGGAACACAGTCCGAACATGTTTCACATGAGAGTCCCAGTCATTGGAAAAAATCAAGATATCATCCAAATAAACAATCAGAAATTTATCCACAAAATCCCTGAAAATGTCATTCATGAAGGACTGGAAGACGGAAGGAGCATTAGTGAGCCCAAAGGGCATCACTAGGTACTCAAAATGCCCCTCTGGGGTATTAAATGCCGTCTTCCATTCATCCCCGTGCTTAATGCGAATAAGGTTATACTCCCCCCTGAGGTCAAGCTTGGTAAACCAAGTAGCACTTTTCACCCTGGAAAACAGGTCAGAAATCAAGGGTAACGGATATTGATATTTCACAGTGATATTGTTCAAGGGACGATAATCGATACACGGCCTTAATGAACCATCCTTTTTGGCCACAAAGAAAAAACCGGCACCCAAGGGTGAAGAGGATGGTCTGATATGACCCTTCTCCAATGACTCCTTGATATAAGACCGCATAGCGTCATGTTCAGGTACAGACAAGTTAAAAAGGCGACCTTTAGGGAATTTACTACCAGGCACTAATTCAATAGCGCAGTCATAGCTCCTATGGGGGGGCAAGGATGCAGATTTACTTTCGCTAAACACATCAGAAAAATCAGTCAAAAAGTCAGGAACATCCTGAGCCTGGGGAGAGGCAGAAAAAACAGGAGTGTTAGCATTAACACATTGGCAGCCCCAACTGGTTACAGACACAGATTTCCAATCCAAAACAGGATTATGAGACTGTAACCAAGGGAAACCTAGTACAATAATGTCATGCAGATTATACAGCACCAAAAATTTGCAACTCTCCTGATGATCAGGTTCAACCCTCATTATCAACTGAGTAGAGAACTGGGGTTTATTCTCAGCCAAAGGGGTAGAATCAATCCCCAGTAGGGGAATAGACTTCCGTAGGGGTATCAAGGGAAACCCACAACGTTTAGCAAAATCAAAATCCATCAGGTTAATAGCTGCTCCCGAATCAACAAAAGCCTGAGCAGAAAATGTGGACAGGGAGCAAATCAGGGTAACAGTCAACAGAAATTTAGTCTGAACACTACCCAAGACAACTGAGCGTGCAAAACGTCTTCCCCGCTTAGGGCAGACTGAAATAGCATGAGAGGCGTCACCACAGTAGAAACATAACCCATTGCGTTTTCGAAACTCATGACGCTGTGCCCCTGAAGCCACTCTATCACACTGCATGGGTTCAGAAGCTGGTTCACAAGGCAACACTATTCCACGCATACCTCTACGCTCACGCAAACGTCTGTCAATTTGAATCTCTAATGACA
>JARQOD010005967.1:0-45308 GCA_033576555.1 Oophaga sylvatica | reverse complement strand
AATTGGGCATGCTGCAAGTTTTTCCTCTGATAGTCTCTGTACGAAGAATAAAGTCAGGAATATGCATGGCTGCATAAAACATTGGTCCAAGTGCGATCCAATGTTTTGTCGGATCGCACTCAGATCGAAAATATGGTCATCTGCACGAGCCCTAAAGCCACATAGTTGTTACCTCTCGCACAAATTTACTAAGATTGGCATTTCATATGCCAATCTAAAGTGCCCAAAAAGGAACCACGTAAAATAAAAAAAAAAAAAAAAAAAAAAGTTACCAACTCTCCTGAGACCATTAGAACAAACTCCTGACAGATTCTAAGTTAACTTGTTCTGCAGCCAGCAATATACAGTAACAGAGGCTATAGAAGCAAAACAGTACAACATTTCTAACCCCTGTCCAACATCGGGCATAATAGTACACCGATATTGGATTCCCTCCTTTTGACGTGAGCTCCGGCGCTGAGCCCACATCTTTTCTGGCACACGTCAGCTGTTTTGAACAGCTGACATGTGCCTCTAACAGCCAAGGGTGGAATCATGATCCACCTGCGGCTGTTAACTAGTTAAATGCCACTGTCAATCTCTGGTGTATTATTGGCATTTACCTGACTTATTGAGGGATCAGAGATTCCTGGAGACAGCAGAAGATCAAATACCCAGAAGGGGGGCAATTATATAATAATAATAATAATAAAAAAAAAAAAAAAAAAAACACACAACACACTTGACTACAATCATTTGGCAAATGTTTTGGGGACCATGATTCAGGGCAATTGAGGGACTCTGCCCCCAACCACCATAACAACAATTCCTGAAACTTGAGAATCTTATATGGCTTTTAATCAAGTTGTGAATGTTTTATTTTCTTTGTCCAATTAATTTTAATGTGACATTAAAGTAATTGAGATAATCTTGGTGTTTAATTGATTTTAGCATAATTCTTCAATTAATGTTCATACCACATTACATATCCAGAGGTCTCATTTACAATCAGTAGGATGCAGAGGCTCAGGGAAATCTTAGACACCAATTAAAGTAAGAAGGTGACTTGATGCTCCCAAAATATTCCCAAACTAATTAGGTTTCTTGTAATAAAGAAAATTAGAGGAAGTTTACAGCCTGTTAAAAATTAGACCTACATTTTTTTGGCATGGGGGATAATTAGCATTGCTGGTCATTGTCTTAATGATCTTTGTCCCATTTTTAATTTGTTTGCATAGAATAATGATTTGCAATACTATAAAGCATTTAGTACATTAAAAAAAATTAAAATAATATATATATATATATATATTATATATATATATTAAATTATAATCGGATCACTAGTAGAAAAAAAGTGGCATCATGGTAATTGTAGCAGTGTTTTTTTTTTTTTTAAGGAAAGGTTTCCCAACAGAAGAGCCAAAAAAATCTAAAATTGAAAAGTTAACAAACAAAGGGATAAAGGGTCTAAGAGGTTCAGGATTGGGAAAACTTAGGGTGTTTCCAATTAAATAGAATGAGAATTACAGTTTACATCAGTAGTAGAATGAGCTAGAAGGTAATTTACAAGTCCGAATAGGCAAATTGTGGAGTGCATTTTTCTGGCACCAGCTGATCGATGGGCAGAAGCATCGTTTGGTCAATAGGCATCTACTGTGTGTAGGAGCATATACTCAGTTAAATTTTTTCTTCCTATGAAATGGGTTTAGTGTGTGTGTAAGATAAGGATCTTAGATTGTGAGTTTCTAAGCAAGAACCTAGGCTGGGTTTACGAGTAGAGATGAACAAATTTGTTCGGATTCGGTTCTCGAATACGATCGGATTCGAATATCATTTTTGCAATATTCGGCAAACACTGCCGTACGTCATTAGAGTCAATGGAAGAAGAAATGATCAAATATGTTCGGAACCGAACACAAGACATACATTTGGCCTTAACAGTTTTCAAATATGTCAAAATCCAGACAAATTCACTCTTTTCTATTAAGGACTAAAGGACCCCAAACACGTTAGACAAAAGTCGACCAAACCCAATGGATTGTCAGGATCAACCCTTTGAGAATGCAAATTTTTCGACATTCCCTAGGCAGCTGATGTCAGAGGACACAAGGGTCGGGCTGTTTGAGTTTAGGTACCTGACCTATTTTTTGCTCCAGAAGTTAAGCCACTATCAGAGGTGTCTTGTACCAGATTTCTCCATGATCCCCATAAGACCATGTATATAGTTGGGAACGTTAGCTTGGCTGACAGCTATTGCCTGTGAATGGCCACCTTAAGCTTGTTGCCAATAAATTTTTTAGACATGCAACAATTCCAAGCTGATCTCATTCCAAAATTGATTTATTGATTAAAGATATAAAATAACATAACAGCAGCATTGTCTATGACACTTAGTAGTACAATTGTACCAAATTACAGTTCACAGACACTAATCGCATATACATGGCATCCAAAATCCCTTCTTGAATTTCTATTTGCAACTTGTGTTTGAAGTAGAAAAAAAAAAAAAAGGCCAAAAAAAAAAAAACTGTCCAATAAAATCAGAATTTAATTAGCTCTTCGAATCAGTGTGTGTCTTCTAATTAACACCACATCATCAAGTAATCCTGTCTGCTTAGCGCAGGGTCTCTTGGCGCTCAGCCCATCACAGGTGAGAGTTTGAAGCTTGTCGATGAAAATACCCATCCAGCTTCTGGCTTTTTCTTTTTTTGTGTCTCATGATGTGCAAATTGTACCTTTTTAGGTAATTTATTCACTACACATCTCCACATCACAGTAATTGCGGCAGTTTTTGTGACCCTTCTGGAACAGGTCTTGGATTCATCCTGTGCGTAGCTGTCAGTGAGACTTTGATGCAGAATATTTTGTGCTTTGCAAAGCCAGAAATGCTCCGCGGACGAGCGTGCAGAGACGATTGTGTCTACAATGCTGCTTGGATGGGTTAAAAATGCAACATGGCGCTTTACAAAGGGCTCATAATTATTTAATAAGGCTGTGACAAGGCTCTGACGGTCCCTCGCTGTGATCTTCTGACTACACAATGCATGTATTCGTGAGTAATCCTGTACGGATTCCTAATTGTGGCATGGAGTAGAGTGCACCTTCAGGTACTTTACTGACACTAAAGTATAATTTTGGTGCAATTTTTTTTTTTTTTTTTTTTTATGAATGAAATGGTCCAAAAGGAACAGATAAATAATGACAGAAATGGGTCAGCTTTATTACGGGAATGTGTCAATTTTTAGGTGCAAAGTACTGGTCTAAAAGTATACCACCCAAGAGGTGGAGTAAAATAGTAAGGATGGTCTAACGGGCACCTAATCAAACAGCGCGCCTAGATTTTGGGCATCTTCCGAAATAAATGTTGTGCTTTAAAGACAAATCCAGCAATACCTTTACATGACCAGTCCATTCCTTCATTACGGAGAAATCCGCATTTGTTATTGATATGTATGAGGTTTAGTAGCTACATGTGTAGATCTGTAACCTCAGTCACTCCAGCTCTATTCCCCTTCCAGTGGCATCTCCTCTGTCTGTGGTCGCTCAGCAGAGAGTCTGTCAGTCAAGAACTAGGAGGCGGCACTGGGCGGTGAATAGACCTGGAGAGACAGAGGCTTCAGCTCTACCACAGCTCGTCAGCTTCATTTCAATATCATATAGGAACAGACTGACAATGTAAAAGGTATTGCTGGACTTGTCTGTGATATTTCTACATGTGCATATTATACATTTGGGGGGAAGTGAGAAGTCAAAGCCTGCTGACAGCTTCCCTTTAAAACAGTGTTTCTCAACTCCAGTCCTCAGGACCCACCAACAGGTCATGTTTTCATGATTTCCTTAGTATTACAGAGGTGATGATTGTATCACCTGCTCAAGCATTAATTCCATCACCTTAGCAATACTAAGGAAATCCTGAAAACATGACCTGTTGGTGGGTCCTGAGGACTAAAGTTGAGAAACACTGCCTTAAAGCCAAATTTACTCTTTATGAAAAGTTTTGTATCATATGGATACTTTTACAATGATTGAATTCCGGGGCATGTTTACAGCCTTGAACATGTTAAATAAGCTGGAAGAACAGACTCAAGGTGGCCTTTGGCTATGGCTTCACGATAATCTGTTGTGTGACATTAAAGGTGTTGTCCAGGCATAGGATTCAAGTGCGTGCGATCCGGATTCTCCATTGACACCGCCATGTGACTGCAAATATGTAACGTACATGCTAACAGCCACATTCCAACTAGACATGTTAGGCCTCGCTCAATTCACTTCCATTGTGTGAAGTCTCGCAAGTCTAGTCGGCACGTGACCACATGTATGCAATTCGGGCAGCAGCCAATCCTGACACAGAGCACATTGCGCGCCGTAAGGATTTGCAATTACCAGTCACGGTGAAGCCTTGCCTTTTCTTGGGATGGATCTTAAACCATTTTACCATATCCCCACTGCTTTCCATTTTTTGAAGCTAATCAGAATATTAGTAGGTTAATTGGAGCAGAGCAAACAATTCACCCGACACCTGCACAATTTATAATCCTAATCCTGACGAGCAGAGCAGTAGGACTCCAGGACGATGATGAGCAACCAATTCCCCACCTACTCAAACCTTGACCTCCTTCATATTTTATATCCTCTCTATGCAGATTCTGACATTGAGTATTAATAATATATGGTAGCAGGAGAGAAATAGACACGACCTCTGCTGTCTCTCACCTCAGCATTGCCGGATGAGCTAAGGGTCTCATTTCCTTGGGCTGTTTGGAGTAGACCCTACGGGGATTCCTGGACTTAATGCTGAACATTTCAGAGGTGAAATCTTTTCTTTTTTTTTAATAAATTGCTGCCATAAAGGCTCTGGAGATTGATCAATGTTTTTGTGATCTCGCCCGGTTTGTGTACACACACGTTTAATTTGTCCTGTTGATTGAGCTGGATGTTTATGAAAAGGTCAGGCTGAAGCGGATGCCCGTGTTCCTCCCTGTACGTGGGTTTCCAGAGCAACGTTGCCTCCGCTGGTCCCTCAAGCCAATAAGGCGCAGACAAGGAGCGGCCTTATTAAACTGTATCCTGATGTGTTGCTTTATAACTTGCTTGTCCAGCAAATTGTGTTTTTTTTTTTACCGGCGTTAATAGATGGAGTAGACAGCACAGCAGTCTCTCTTTCGATTCTGAAATGCAGAACAGGTTAATTTTCGGTGTCTTGGGGGGGATGCCAATCTCAGGCTTTCTGCTGTAGATGAGTCTATATTATTGGAAACAAACTATTTGCATGCAAAGCTAACCTAGAAAAATCATGGCCGGCGCATTTTCTGCATAATGTCTACACTTCAATCTTCTGTATTTGATTATTAATATATTCCAAGCTATTTGCTCCAATTTTGGGCTCCTCTACTAAAAGCATTGCATGTTATTACTAAAATTAATTTAATCCGGTAGTTTGCATGTAGGCTGTATTGTGGCCGGTCGATTTCTCTAGATGCTAACCCAAGTAAGCAGAGGAGATACATGGGTGAGATGGGCAGCCATGGAAAGAAAAGAGGAGTGGTAATGTCTACTTAGGTCTTATGGGTAAGTTTCTCCTTATGGAGAGTGACATGCAAGCGTAAGGAGGATTTTAAGGCTGTGTAATGCTCCTCAGGGAAATTAAATATGTAAATTACCTATTCAGAGACAAGAGGTCTTCAACTCTGGTGCCACCTATTGGAAGCAGAAATCCCAAAAGTTAACATCGACCCTTTAGGGTCGATATTAACGTGCAGTCCCCATCCCCACCTAACTAGAATCTCTATTTGCAGACATGCGTTTCGGGGGTGTTGTTCCTCCTCAGTGCAAAGCGTGAGATCTGATTTGGCTATATGAAAGGCCTCTAACTGGGGTCTAAGGGGTAAGGTTTCTCCTTATGTAAGGAGGCATATTGGCGGTGCAGTAATTAGAGCCTGATCGACCCAGATTCAAAATTTTGACCTGGGCCCTTGTAGCGTTCCAAATCCTATAATGACATACGTGTTGGTCCCCCCGTTCATTATGTAGTACTGCAATATCCCCTATGCTGTACTAATGTCTTCCATCCTGGCATATATGTCCCTCATCTCAGTTTATATGTCTCCCATCCTGTGCCCCTTCCTGTTATATATTACACCAATCCTAGTATACAGTCATGGACTAGGCCTCTTTCACACATCCGTTTTTTTTGGATCAGGCATGATCCGTCGAAAACCTGAAGGGACGGATCCGGCACGGAAATAAAAAAAACTGATGCAACGGATCCGTTTTTTTGCTGGATCCGACCTGAACTTTTGAACCCAGAAAAAGAGGGTTCGGATGCCCGAGACACTGGAAAAAGTAGTAGTTGTAGTAGTCCTTGGTTTCCAGAATCCGGATCAGACTTTTGACGGATTGCACAAAAGTCTGATCCGGTTCCATTGACTTCTATTGTTTCCGGCCGCCTGATGCGCCGCTTCAGGCACTATCAGGCAGCTTCGGCAAACAAAAAAATGTTACATGCTCCGTTTTGTCCGGCCGCCGGAATGTACATTTCCGCCGGATCCGGACAAAAACGGATACAACGCACTGACATCAGGCACGATCCGGCGCTAATGAAAGTCAATGGTAAAAAAACGCATTCGGTACTAGATCTGTTTTTTTGGCTACACGCCGGATCATGCCTGATTCAAAAAAACGGATGTGTGAAAAAGGCCTTAAAGAGTCGGTACCCTTG
This sequence comes from Oophaga sylvatica, assembly GCA_033576555.1. Classification (NCBI taxonomy): domain Eukaryota; kingdom Metazoa; phylum Chordata; class Amphibia; order Anura; family Dendrobatidae; genus Oophaga; species Oophaga sylvatica. The sequence continues at coordinate 38,608 of JARQOD010005967.1, read as the reverse complement.
AAATTGTCCAAGAAAATTATTGCAATTGCACACTTTTTTGTGCATATGGGAGCAACAAAAAAAAAAAAAAAAAAAGGCAAATTGGACATAATGTCACACAAAACACCCAAAATGGGCCAGACAATTGTTGGCACACAACTTTGAACAAGCATCACATGCTTGATACAAACTCATCTGTGGCAAGTAACAGGTGTGGGCAATATGAAAAATCACACCTGAAACCAGATAAAGGGAGACATTGACTCAATCTTTGCTTTGTGTGTCTGTCTGCTACACTATTGTTTGGTGGAGAAAAAAAAATAAACACAATGACTAAAGGTTCATTTCCAATGCACAATTATAATTTCCCTAGAAACCTCGTTTCACGATAACAGTGCAGCTTAAGCAGGCTGCCAACCACGAGAGACAAAAAAATGCTTGTTTGTCATGTTAAATGATCTTTTGTACTACACATTGAATAGTCCTACGTTAAGTCTTTTTATTCAAATGGGTGTGGTCATCAACTTCTCCATGAGTTTTATTGAGGAACACACCCAGTTGACTATAAAAATGACTAGATGTACACACAAGAGGGGTCAAATCTCAAGAATCGAGAGGCACAGGAACAAAAGAAAAACGCCGGACTGAGAAGAACAGTGGAGTTTATATCAAATAAAAAAAATACATTAAATAATATTTTATAATAAGAAATCAATACAAAATATTTATGGCAAATGACAGGTTTTCTTTAGGAAGGGGAAAAAAAAAAAAAAAGAAAATCTGTTAATTTAGATTTCTACAGTAACTGAATGGGAAGGTGGATGACAACCTATTGGAGCTTAAAATATAGGCAAAATAAAATATACTTTATATTTATTGTATTGGGTAGTTCAGGGTTAACACTACCATTTTTATAGAAGCAATACAAAATATATTCTAAGTCCCACAATGCACTGGTGTGCTTGTATGATTTCTCATGGGAATACAAAACCACATTTTTGACCTGAGAGGTTAACAGATGCTGTTCCTCGTGTGTGGTCATGGCTGCAGCAGAGTATATTAAAGATATGTATTCCTGAGAGTCAGAGCTGTCCACAGATTTACTTCTACCAGTCTAGATATGCAACTCATTTTGCAGCCAGAAATTGGTAGTGCAACACAAAAGCTATAAAAAGCAAAAATTGTTAACTGAACCTAATTACAAAGATGAATTTTTAGCTCTGAAGGTGTTCATATCCATTAAAAGGGGTCTTCTGGTTTAAACCACCATTTTCAAGTTTTGTATTTGGGCATAAAGAGTTTAAAGAAATTAGTTCATCATTTGGGATTCACTTTCTCTCTGGAGGACCCAGTTGTAAATTTTAATGTAATACTTCATTTGTCCTGTGGGGGCGCTGCAGGGGAATCAGAACCACTGGGTTCTCGCACAGATTACAACTGTTCCCCTTTGACGTCAGCAGCAGGACCATCTATAAACAGACTTTCAAGCCCCTAAAAAAAAAAAAAAAAGGAATAACCACCCACATATCTGTAGCTAAACCTGTATTGACTAATGCAAAACAAAAAAAAAAAAAAAAATTCCATCAGATAGTTTGTGCCCAAAAACCACTTACAAAAAATAAAAAATGTTGACAATTTATTTTTATTTTGTGACGTTATGTGGCAGTGGAAAGGTTAAAGCTAAGCTAAAATTATGTTTGTGTGTTAGGTAAGAAAAAGTTGATTTAAGGGAGGAGCAGTGGTAAATGGATTATGAAGAGTCCTATGAATATTTAATTGACGTGTATTTCTTAATAACGTCTCTTAATATTTAATTATATTTGAGCCGTTTGCTCAGCAGCCATTAAGATGATCCACGGAGCGGAGGGGTCTGTACGGGGCGGTAAGTCAGCTTAGTTTATTTAATAATTTATCAGGGTTATAGGTTGATATGGGGAGGGCACCCACTTAGGGCTCAGTTTTTCCCTATCCATGTTTTTCTGACGGTACGTGCAGTCATGACCGTTTATGGGACTGTTCACATGTATTTTTTTTTAACAAGAAAAAAAAACTGGATTAAAACAAAAAAATTAAATAGATGGAGAATCAAATTACAGGACTGCAGTCAGTAATCTGTGACCACTGGACACCCAGCTTTTGATTAGTCAGGCATGATGCCAAGATTTCAGCATGATACGCGCGCGCACAATGTCAATGTCCCAATGTGAGCCTCCTGTCCAGTGCTCAATGATTACTGACCCAGGTGATTTATCAGAGTCCTGGAAATGAATCCAAAAGTTAGTGAAAGTAGCGGTCACTGGGGAGCGCCAGGAAAGCGGAGTATGAAGTAAATTAAATTAATGAGGAGTCCAATGCAGGATAGTAACTGGGACAATGTAGAAAACGGTCAAAGGAACGCAAAGAACACAAGGACAAGGTAGAAAAATATTTAGAATTGAGTCCTCAGTGGTTGATACCTTTTAATGGCTAACACGGTACGAAGATGCACATCTTTCCTATAAGGACAAGGTAGTAATTTAAGCCCACAACACATTTTGATGGTAAACAGTCTTCATCAGGATGCAATTTACTTGTCACCTGATGAAGACTTAACTGTCGAAACATGTTGGGGGCTTAAGAAATGACTACCTTGTCCTTTGGTCCAAGGAGCGCAAAGAACACTTTTCTACATTGTCCCTGGAAATGAATCCGTCATTTTCTTATGACTCTTCCCCTTAACTTAGAATTCTCCAAAATGTTGTTTTATTTTTCAAAACTGGAAAAACATAACTGAACTTTATTAGGGTCGCTTTAAAAAAAAAAAAGTTAGGAATATCAAAACAAGCCCTACTTCTGTAAGGAATGCTGACATTACAGTAAGATGAACCAAAAACCTCTGTTCATCTGTCTCGGCAGCCAGCGCAGAGTTAAATAAGATAAATCGGAATGTTTCCTGATGTGCGGATCCCGGGGCAGCGGATTAACTGCTAGTCATTTGTCTCCGACTCCCCATCGACAGCATGAGCTGAGGCCACTCATCTGTGCAAATGAACAAGTCGCAGCAGCTGGGGGTACAATTATACCATCATCAGCTGCCTGTTGGTAGCCCAAGGGATGAGAAGGATGGAGCGATTAATGGAGTCATAGTCCTTAATTCATATCTATAGACCAGACATTGCCTAGATACCTCTGCTGTCCTACAGTTGGCGGAACATCCCCCGAAGGACCAGAGAAATCAGTCTCTGAATAAATGTCTTACATTAACAAAAGGACATTTAAAAAGGATAAAATACCCTGTCTGCCAAGAGGCCATCAATTAAAGTACATGCCTTTTCGGCACAGATAAATTGTGCATCCGGTCCTAATTTTTTTCTTTGGCTGCACAATTAATTTTAAAAGGCATTTTCATAAAGATGGCGAGGCATGTTGAATAACTGTACAATCAGAGGTATTCATAGTAATTAAATCCCTTTTTAAAAAATTATTGTGCAGCCAAAAAGAAAAAAAATTTGGACGGATGCACAATTTATCTGTGCCGAAAAGGCATGTACTTTAATTGTGGCCTCTTGGCAGACAGGGTATTTTTCCTTTTTAAATGTCCTTTTGTTAATGTAAGACATTTATTCAGAGACTGATTTCTCTGGTCCTTCGGGGGATGTTCCCCAAAACTGTTAGGACAGCAGAGGTATTAGGAAAGTCTGGTCTATAGATATGAAATTAAGGACTATGACTCCATAATGCTCCATCCTTCTCTCCCTTGGGCTACAACAGGCAGCTGATGATGGTTAATTGTACCCCCAGCTGCTGCGACTTGTTCTTTTTGCACAGATGAGTGGCCTCAGCTCATGCTGTCGAGGGGGAGTGGGGAGACAAATGACTAGCAGTTAACCCGCTGCCCCGGGTCCGCACATCAGGAAACTTTCCCGATTTATCTATTTAACTCTGCGCTGGCTGCCGAGACAGATGAACAGGGGGTTTTTGGGTTCTTTATGTAATGTCAGCTTTTCCTTACAGAAGTAGGGCTTGTTTTGATATTCTAACTTTTTTTTTTTTTAAAGCGACCTAATAAAGTTCAGTTATGTTTTTCCTTTTTTGAAAAATAAAAAAACTTTTTGGAGAATTCTAAGTTAAGGGGAATAGTCATAAGAAAATGAGGATTCATTTCGGGGACAATGTGAAAAGTGTTCTTTGCGCTCCTTGGACCAAAGGAAAGGTTGTCATTTTTAACCCCCCAACTGTTTCGACATTTTAAGTCTTAATCAGGTGAAAGTAAATTGACCCGGATAAAGACTGTTTACCATCAAATGTGTTGTGGGCTTAAATTACCCCTTGTCCTTATAGGAAAGATGTGCTTTCGTACCGTGTTTAGCCATTAAAAGGTATAACCACTGAGGACTAAAATCTAAATTTTTTTCTACCTTGTCCTTGTGTTCTTTGCGTTCCTTTGACGTTTTTTACATTGTCCCAGTTACTACCTGCATTGGACTCCTCTTTTAATTTAATTTACTTTTACTCCGCTTTCCTGGCGCTCCCCAGGGACCGTACTTTCCTAACTTTTGGATTCATTTCCGGACTTTGATAAAATCACTGGGTCAGTAATCATTGAGACTGGACAGGAGGCTCACTTTGGGGACATTGACATTGTGCGCGCGCGTGTCTGCTGAAATCTTGGCATCTGCCTGCTAATCAAAAGCTGGGTGATCCAAGTGGTCCAGATTTCTGACTGCAGTCCGTAATTTGTTCTCCATCTTTTAATTTTTTTGTTTTTAATCCAGTTTTTTTTTCTGTTAAAAAAAAATACATGTGAACAGTCCCATAAACGGTCTGACTGCACGTACCGTCAGAAAAAATGGATGGGGAAAAACGGGCCCCTAAGTGGGTCCCCCTCCCATATCAACCTATAACCCTGAAAAAATATTAAAATAATTTGCGACTTACCGCCCCGAAGACCCTCCGCCCCGTGGTCATCTTAATGGCTGCTGAGCAAACGGCTCAAATAAAATTTAAAATTTATTAAGGACGTTTTTAAAGAAATACACGTCAATTAAATTTTTCATAGGCTTCATAATCCATTTACCACTGCTCCTCCCTTAAATAAACTTTTTCTTACCTAACACACAACATAATTTTTAGCTTAGCTTTAACCTTTCCATGCCACATAACGTCACAAAATAAAATAAATTGTCAACTTTTTTAAAATTTTTTGAAGTGGTTTTTGGGCACAAACATCTGATGGAATTTTTTTTTTTTTTTTTTTTTTTGCATTAGTCAATACAGGTTTAGCTACAGATTGTGGGTGGTTATTCCTTTTTTTTTTTTTTTTTTTTTTTTTTTTTTTTTTGGGGCTTAAAGTCTGTTTATAGTGGTCCTGCTGCTGACGTCAAAGGGGAACATTTGTAATCGTGCAAAGAACCCAGTGGTTCTGATTCCCCTGCAGCGCCCCCACAGGACAATGAAGTATTACATTAAAATTTACAACTGGGTCCTCCAGAGAGAAAGTGAATCCCAAATGATAAAACTAATTTCTTTAAACTCTTTATGCCCAAATACAAAACTTGAAAATGGTTTGGTTTTTAAACCAGAAGACCCTTTTAATGGATATGAACCTTCAGAGCTAAAATTCATCTTTGTAATTAGGGTTTAGTTAACATTTTGCTTTTTATTGCTTTTGTGTTGCACTACCAATTTCTGGCTGCAAAATGGTTGCATATCTAGACTGGTAGAAGTAAATCTGTGGACAGTCTGCTCTAGGATACATTCTTTATATACTCTGCTGCAGCCATGACCACACACGAGGAACAGCTCTGTTAACTCTCAGGTCAAAAATGGGTTTTGTATTCCCCTGGAAATCATACAAGCACACCAGTGCATTGTGGGACTTGAATATATTTTGTATTGTTCTATAAAAATGGTAGTGTTAAACCCCGACTCCCAATACAATAAATATAAAGTTATTTTATTTTGCCTATATTTTAAGTCCAATAGGTTGTCACCCCCTTTCCCATTCAGTTACTGTAGAAATCTAAATTAACAGATTTTCTTTTTTTTTTTTTCCCCTTCCTAAAGAAAACCTGTCATTTGCCTAAAAATTTTGTATTGTTTTTTTATTATAAAATTTTTATTTAATTATGTATTTTTTTTTGATATAAACTCCACGTTCTTCTCGTCCGGGTTTTTCTTTTGTTCCTGTGCCTCTCGATTTTTGAATTTGACCCCTCTTGTGTGTACATCTAGTCTTTTTTTTAGTCAACTGGGTGTGTTCTCAATAAACTCATGGAGAAGTTGATGACCACACCCATTTGAATAAAAGAATTAACGTAGGCTATTCAATGTGTAGTACAAAAGATCATTTAACATGACAAACAAGATTTTTTTTGTCTTCGTGGTTGGCAGCCTGCTTAAGCTGCACTGTTATCGTGGAAAAACGAGGTTTTAGGGAAATTATAATTGTGCATTGGAAATAACCTTTGTCATTGTGTTTATTTTTTTTTCTCCACCCAAACAATAGTGTAGCAGACAGACACACAAAGCAAAGATTGAGTCAATGTCTCCCTTTATCTGGTTTCAGGTGTGATTTTTCATATTGCCCACACCTGTTACTTGCCACAGATGAGTTTGTTATCAAGCATGTGATGCTTGTTCAAAGTTGTGTGCCAACAATTGTCTGGCCCATTTTGGGTGTTTTTGTGTGACATTATGTCCAATTTGCCTTTTTTTTTTTTTTTTTTTGTTGCTCCCATATGCACAAAAAAGTGTGCAATTGCAATAATTTTCTTGGCAATTTCAAGGGTACCGACTCTTTAAGGCCTTTTTCACACATCCGTTTTTTTGAATCAGGCTGATCCGGCGTGTAGCCAAAAAAACAGATCTGTACCGAATGCGTTTTTTTACCATTGACTTTCATTAGCGCCGGATCGTGCCTGATGTCAGTGCGTTGTATCCGTTTTTTGTCCGGATCGGCGGAAATGTACATTCCGGCGGCCGGACAAAAACGGAGCATGTACATTTTTTTGTTTGCCGAAGCTGCTGATAGTGCCTGAAGCGGCGCATCAGGCGGCCGGAAACAATAGAAGTCAATGGAAACCGGATCAGACTTTTGTGCAATCCGTCAAAAGTCTGATCCGGATTTGGAAACCAAGGACTACTACAACTACTACTTTTTCCAGTGTCTCCGGGCATCCGAACCCCTCTTTTTTGGGTTCAAAAGTTCAGGTCGGATCCAGCAAAAAAACGGATCCGTTGCATCAGTTTTTTTTATTTCCGTGCCGGATCCGTCCCTTCAGGTTTTCGACGGATCATGCCTGATCCAAAAAAAACGGATGTGTGAAAGAGGCCTAGTCCTGACTGTATACTAGATTGGTGTAATATATAACAGGAAGGGGCACAGGATGGGAGACATATAAACTGAGATGAGGGACATATATGCCAGGATGGAAGACATTAGTACAGCATAGGGGATATTGCAGTCTACATAATGAACGGGGGGACCAACACGTATGTCATTATAGGATTTGAACGCTACAAGGGCCCAGGTCAAAATTTTGAAATCTGGGTCGATCAGGCTCTAATTACTGCACCGCCAATATGCCTCCTTACATAAGGAGAAACCTTACCCCTTAGACCCCAGTTAGAGGCCTTTCATATAGCAAATCAGATCTCACGCTTTGCACTGAGGAGGAAACAACACCCCCGAAACGCATGTCTGCAAATAGAGATTCTAGTTAGGTGGGGATGGGGACTGCACGTTATATCGACCCTAAAGGGTCGATGTTAACTTTTGGGATTTCTGCTTCAATAGGTGGCACCAGAGTTGAAGACCTCTTGTCTGAATAGGTAATTTACATATTTAATTTCCCTGAGGAGCATTACACAGCCTTAAAATCCTCCTTACGCTTGCATGTCACTCTCCATAAGGAGAAACGTTACCCATAAGACCTAAGTAGACATTACCACTCCTCTTTTCTTTCCATGGCTGCCCATCTCACCCATGTATCTCCTCTGCTTACTTGGGTTAGCATCTAGAGAAATCGACCGGCCACAATACAGCCTACATGCAAACTACCGGATTAAATTAATTTTAGTAATAACATGCAATGCTTTTAGTAGAGGGCCCAAAATTGGAGCAAATAGCTTGGAATATATTAATAATCAAATACAGAAGATTGAAGTGTAGACATTATGCAGAAAATGCGCCGGCCATGATTTTTCTAGGTTAGCTTTGCATGCAAATAGTTTGTTTCCATAATATAGACTCATCTACAGCAGAAAGCCTGAGATTGCATCCCCCCAAGACACCGAAAATTAACCTGTTCTGCATTTCAGAATCGAAAGAGACTGCTGTGCTGTCTACTCCATCTATTAACGCCGGTAAAAAAAAAAACACAATTTGCTGGACAAGCAAGTTATAAAGCAACACATCAGGATACAGTTTAATAAGGCCGCTCCTTGTCTGCGCCTTATTGGCTTGAGGGACCAGCGGAGGCAACGTTGCTTGGAAACCCACGTACAGGGAGGAACACGGGCATCCGCTTCAGCCTGACCTTTTCATAAACATCCAGCTCAATCAACAGGACAAATTAAAGTGTGTGTACACAAACCGGCGGAGATCACAAAAACATTGATCAATCTCCAGAGCCTTTATGGCAGCAATTTATTAAAAAAAAAGAAAAGATTTCACCTCTGAAATGTTCAGCATTAAGTCCAGGAATCCCCGTAGGTCTACTCCAAACAGCCCAAGGAAATGAGACCCTTAGCTCATCGGCAATGCTGAGGTGAGAGACAGCAGAGGTCGTGTCTATTTCTCTCCTGCTACCATATATTATTAATACTCAAATGTCAGAATCTGCATAGAGAGGATATAAAATATGAAGGAGGTCAAGGTTTGAGTAGGTGGGGAATTGGTTGCTCATCATCGTCCTGGAGTCCTACTGCTCTGCTCGTCAGGATTAGGATTATAAATTGTGCAGGTGTCGGGTGAATTGTTTGCTCTGCTCCAATTAACCTACTAATATTCTGATTAGCTTCAAAAATGGAAAGCAGTGGGGATATGGTAAAAAATGGTTTAAGATCCATCCCAAGAAAAGGCAGGGCTTCACCGTGACTGGTAATTGCAAATCCTTACGGCGCGCAATGTGCTCTGTGTCAGGATTGGCTGCTGCCCGAATTGCATACATGTGGTCACGTGCCGACTAGACTTGCGAGACTTCACACAATGGAAGTGAATTGAGCGAGGCCTAACATGTCTAGTTGGAATGTGGCTGTTAGCATGTACGTTACATATTTGCAGTCACATGGCGGTGTCAATGGAGAATCCGGATCGCACGCACTTGAATCCTATGCTGGACAACACCTTTAATGTCACACAACAGATTATCGTGAAGCCATAGCCAAAGGCCACCTTGAGTCTGTTCTTCCAGCTTATTTAACATGTTCAAGGCTGTAAACATGCCCCGGAATTCAATCATTGTAAAAGTATCTCTCCATATGATACAAAACTTTTCATAAAGAGTAAATTTGGCTTTAAGGCAGTGTTTCTCAACTTTAGTCCTCAGGACCCACCAACAGGTCATGTTTTCAGGATTTCCTTAGTATTGCTAAGGTGATGGAATTAATGCTTGAGCAGGTGTACAATCATCACCTCTGTAATACTAAGGAAATCATGAAAACATGACTGTTGGTGGGTCCTGAGGACTGGAGTTGAGAAACATGTTTTAAAGGGAAGCTGTCAGCAGGCTTTGACTTCTCACTTCCCCCCCAAATGTATAATATGCACATGTAGAAATATCACAGACAAGTCCAGCAATACCTTTTACATTGTCAGTCTGTTCCTATATGATATTGAAATGAAGCTGACGAGCTGTGGTAGAGCTGAAGCCTCTGTCTCTCCAGGTCTATTCACCGCCCAGTGCGCCTCCTAGTTCTTGACTGACAGACTCTCTGCTGAGCGACCACAGACAGAGGAGATGCACTGGAAGGGGAATAGAGCTGGAGTGACTGAGGTTACAGATCTACACATGTAGCTACTAAACCTCATACATATCAATAACAAATGCGGATTTCTCCGTAATGAGGAATGGACTGGTCATGTAAAGGTATTGCTGGATTTGTCTTTTAAAGCACAACATTTATTTGGAAGATGCCCAAATCTAGGCGCGCTGTTTGATTAGGTGCCCGTTAGACCATCCTTACTATTTTACTCCACCTCTTGGGTGGTATACTTTTAGACCAGTACTTTGCACCTAAAAATTGACACATTCCCGTAATAAAGCTGACCCATTTCTGTCATTATTTATCTGTTCCTTTTGGACCATTTCATTCATAAAAAAAAAAAAAAAAAAATTGCACCAAAATTTATACTTTAGTGTCAGTAAAGTACTGAAGGTGCACTCTACTCCATGCCACAATTAGGAATCCGTACAGGATTACTCACGAATACATGCATTGTGTAGTCAGAAGATCACAGCGAGGGACCGTCAGAGCCTTGTCACAGCCTTATTAAATAATTATGAGCCCTTTGTAAAGCGCCATGTTGCATTTTTAACCCATCCAAGCAGCATTGTAGACACAATCGTCTCTGCACGTCGTCGCGGAGCATTTCTGGCTTTGCAAAGCACAAAATATTCTGCATCAAAGTCTCACTGACAGCTACGCACAGGATGAATCCAAGACCTGTTCAGAAGGGTCACAAAAACTGCCGCAATTACTGTGATGTGGAGATGTGTAGTGAATAAATTACCTAAAAAGGTACAATTTGCACATCATGAGACACAAAAAAAAGAAAAAGCCAGAAGCTGGATGGGTATTTTCATCGACAAGCTTCAAACTCTCACCTGTGATGGGTGAGCGCCAAGAGACCCTGCGCTAAGCAGACAGGATTACTTGATGATGTGGTGTTAATTAGAAGACACACACTGATTCGAAGAGCTAATTAAATTCTGATTTTATTTGGACAGTTTTTTTTTTTTTTGGCCTTTTTTTTTTTTTTTCTACTTCAAACACAAGTTGCAAATAGAAATTCAAGAAGGGATTTTGGATGCCATGTATATGCGATTAGTGTCTGTGAACTGTAATTTGGTACAATTGTACTACTAAGTGTCATAGACAATGCTGCTGTTATGTTATTTTATTTCTTTAATCAATAAATCAATTTTGGAATGAGATCAGCTTGGAATTGTTGCATGTCTAAAAAATTTATTGGCAACAAGCTTAAGGTGGCCATTCACAGGCAATAGCTGTCAGCCAAGCTAACGTTCCCAACTATATACATGGTCTTATGGGGATCATGGAGAAATCTGGTACCAGACACCTCTGATAGTGGCTTAACTTCTGGAGCAAAAAATAGGTCAGGTACCTAAACTCAAACAGCCCGACCCTTGTGTCCTCTGACATCAGCTGCCTAGGGAATGTCGAAAAATTTGCATTCTCAAAGGGTTGATCCTGACAATCCATTGGGTTTGGTCGACTTTTGTCTAACGTGTTTGGGGTCCTTTAGTCCTTAATAGAAAAGAGTGAATTTGTCTGGATTTTGACATATTTGAAAACTGTTAAGGCCAAATGTATGTCTTGTGTTCGGTTCCGAACATATTTGATCATTTCTTCTTCCATTGACTCTAATGACGTACGGCAGTGTTTGCGAATATTGCAAAAATGATATTCGAATCCGATCGTATTCGGGAACGAATCCGAACAAATTTGTTCATCTCTACTCGTAAACCCAGCCTAGGTTCTTGCTTAGAAACTCACAATCTAAGATCCTTATCTTACACACACACTAAACCCATTTCATAGGAAGAAAAAATTTAACTGAGTATATGCTCCTACACACAGTAGATGCCTATTGACCAAACGATGCTTCTGCCCATCGATCAGCTGGTGCCAGAAAAATGCACTCCACAATTTGCCTATTCGGACTTGTAAATTACCTTTAGCTCATTCTATACTGATGTAAACTGTAATTCTCATTCTATTTAATTGGAAACACCCTAAGTTTTCCCAATCCTGAACCTCTTAGACCCTTTATCCTTTGTTTGTTAACTTTTCAATTTTAGATTTTTTGGCTCTTCTGTTGGGAAACCTTTCCTTAAAAAAAAAAAAACACTGCTACAATTACCATGATGCCACTTTTTTTCTACTAGTGATGCCGATATATATAATTTTTTTTTTTTAATGTACTAAATGCTTTATAGTATTGCAAATCATTATTCTATGCAAACAAATTAAAAATGGGACAAAGATCATTAAGACAATGACCAGCAATGCTAATTATCCCCATGCCAAAAAAATGTAGGTCTAATTTTTAACAGGCTGTAAACTTCCTCTAATTTTCTTTATTACAAGAAACCTAATTAGTTTGGGAATATTTTGGAGAGCATCAAGTCACCTTCTTACTTTAATTGGTGTCTAAGATTTCCCTGAGCCTCTGCATCCTACTGATTGTAAATGAGACCTCTGGATATGTAATGTGGTATGAACATTAATTGAAGAATTATGCTAAAATCAATTAACACCAAGATTATCTCAATTACTTTAATGTCACATTAAAATTAATTGGACAAAGAAAATAAAACATTCACAACTTGATTAAAGCCATATAAGATTCTCAAGTTTCAGGAATTGTTGTTATGGTGGTTGGGGGCAGAGTCCCTCAATTGCCCTGAATCATGGTCCCCAAAACATTTGCCAAATGATTGTTTGTCAAGTGTGTTGTGTGTGTTTTTTTTTTTTTTTTTTTTTTTTTTTTATTATTATTATTATTATATAATTGCCCCCCTTCTGGGTATTTGATCTTCTGCTGTCTCCAGGAATCTCTGATCCCTCAATAAGTCAGGTAATGCCAATAATACACCAGAGATTGACAGTGGCATTTAACTAGTTAACAGCCGCAGGTGGATCATGATTCCACCCTTGGCTGTTAGAGGCACATGTCAGCTGTTCAAAACAGCTGACGGTGCCAGAAAAGATGTGGGCTCAGCGCCGGAGCTCACGTCAAAAGGAGGGAATCCAATATCGGTGTACTATTATGCCCGATGTTGGACAGGGGTTAGAAATGTTGTACTGTTTTGCTTCTATAGCCTCTGTTACTGTATATTGCTGGCTGCAGAACAAGTTAACTTAGAATCTGTCAGCGAGTTTGTTCTAATGGTCTCAGGAGAGTTGGTAACTTTTTTTTTTTTTTTTTTTTTTATTTTACGTGGTTCCTTTTTGGGCACTTTAGATTGGCATATGAAATGCCAATCTTAGTAAATTTGTGCGAGAGGTAACAACTATGTGGCTTTAGGGCTCGTGCAGATGACCATATTTTCGATCTGAGTGCGATCCGACAAAACATTGGATCGCACTTGGACCAATGTTTTATGCAGCCATGCATATTCCTGACTTTATTCTTCGTACAGAGACTATCAGAGGAAAAACTTGCAGCATGCCCAATTTGCACTCGGCCATGCGAGTCCTTGATAAAAAAAAAATCAGACTGCATTCAGGTTCACATCTGATTGCAGTCCAGTTTTCACAGACTGACAGAATGGAGAAATTTTGTTTTTCCATCTCTTCCTCATCCTAGCAGATTGGATCACACTGATTATGCCAATCACTCTAATCAGAGTTTAATCACCCGATTCTCTCAAATGGTGTGACCCTAGCCTCAAAAAAAACGATTGCAACGGATCCAATTTTGCAATGACCGGATCATAACAATCATGATCATCTGTCTGTTGGAATAATGCTTATTGTCATATATATTGCAAAAACTACTATTCGCTACTTTTTAATAGTGCATGAGTTTGTCTCCAGCAGTAGTAGTAAATTGCCAATAAAGCACTGTTCAAAAAAAAGTTTGTTCACTGTGTAGCTGGAGCACAGTTAATTTTCACTTTGCAAGCTAACAGGCAAGATGCTAAGATCCTAAGCTATAAGAAATCAGTTGTAAGCTGTTAACTTTTATTCCTGACTATACACTGCTCAAAAATACAGGGAACACTTAAACAGACTATAACTCCAAGTAAATCAAACTTCTGTGAAATGAAACTGTCCACGTAGGAAGCAACACTGACTGACAATCAATTTCACATGCTGTTGTGCAAATGGAATAGACAACAGATGGAAATTATTGGCAATTATCAAGACACTCAAAGGAGTGGTTCTGCAGGTGGGGACCACACCTCAGTGGCAATGTTTTCTGGCTGATGTTTTGGTCACTTTTGAAAGTTGGTTGTGCTTTCACACTCATGGTAGCATTAGACGGACTACAACCCACAAGTGTCTCGGGTAGTGCAGCTCATCCAGGATGGCACATCAATGCGAGCTGTGGCAAGAAGGTTTGCTGTGTCTGTCAGCGTAGTGTCCAGAGGCTGGAGTCGCTACCAGGAGATGTGGAAGGGGCCGTAGGAGGGCAACAACCCAGCAGCAGGACTGCTACCTCTAATTTCGTGCAAGGAGGAGCACTGCCAGAGCCCTGCAAAATGACCTCCAGCAGGCACAAATGTGCATGTATCTGCACAAACGGTTAAAAACTGACTCCATGAGGATGGTCTGAGTGCCTGATGTCCACAGATGGGATTTGTGCTCACAGCCCAACACTGTGCAGGACGCTTGGCATTTGCCACAGAACACCAGGATTGGTAAATTTGCCTCTGGTGCCCTGTGCTCTTCACAGATGAAAGCAGGTTCGCACTGAGCATATGTGACAGTCTGGAGACGCCGTGGAGAGCAATCTGCTGCCTGCAACATCCTTCAGCATGACCGGTTTGGCAGTGGGTCAGTAATGGTGTGGGGTGGCATTTCTTTGGAGGGCCGCAAAGCCCTCCATGTGCTCGCCAGAGGTAGCCTGACTGCTATTAGGTACCGAGATGAGATCCTCAGACCCCTTGTGAGACCATATGCTGGTGCGGTTGGCCCTGTTGTTCTGCCTAATGCAGGACAATGCCAGACCTCATGTGGCTGGAGTGTCAGCAGTTCCTGCAAGATGAAGGCATTGAAGCTACGGACTAGCCCGCCCGTTCCCCAGACCTAAATCCAATTGAGCACATCTGGGTCATAATGTCTCGCTCCATCCAGCAACATCACGTTGCACCACACTGTCCAGGAGTTGGCGGATGCTTTAGTCCAGGTCTGGGATGAGATCCCTCAGGAGACCATCCGCTGCCTCATCAGCAGCATGCTCAGGCATTGTAGGGAGGTCATACAGGCACATGGAGGCCACACACTACTGAGCGTCATTTTGACTTGTCTTAAGGACATTACATTCCACCTAAATTGTATGGGTGACTCCAAATCCAGGCCTCCATTGGTTAATAAATTTGATTTCCATCGATTTTTTTTTTTTCAACTTTGTACAGAGCTAAGTATTCAATGAGAATATTTAATTCATTCAGATCTAGTATGTTATTTGAGTGTTCCCTTTATTTATTTTTTTTGAGCAGTGTATATACTCAGTTGTACGCCTGGACAGTTCAGATTATTACACTACCAACAGTTTCTTGTGCCTTTCCTTTCTCTTTAAAAAATGAAGTTTGGTGACTAAATACTAGAAAATAACTTTGAAGAATTGGCAGAAATCTGCGGAAGTCTCATACAAGTAAATAAACATCTTTACGTGCTGCTTTCTGGATAGAGGCCAAGCTTTCCAGATTTTCCCGTTGTCTGCCACACGCTCAAGCAGAAATTATAGATTCTTATAAGGCAAAACAAATTAGCGAGGAAATTGCCATCATGTAGACTTCTGTTCTAACGCTGAGTCACGGAGTCTCCGTAATCTGACCAAAGGCTGAGATCGTATCAATTGTAAATGCCTAAAGAACCAAGTAACCTTATTAACACGCATTGAATGATACCATGGAGACAGAGTGGGGAATTGAAATGTCTGCAGATCGGTAATTTAACTAAACATGCCTGGGCTGTCTCCTGTCTGGTGGTAGATGGCCATTAGTCTATAGCATTACCTGCACCAAGAGTGATTGATGTCCCTACCGGGACTTGGAGCCTTAGGAGGCCCCGCGTTAATGACATGGAGGACAATGGCTCTATAACTGGTATGTGGGGGCTGGGATACTTGCTTTGTTGGCCATACCTTCAGGACCCCAATGCATAGTTCTTACACCAGATCAGTCCAATCCAGAAACCAGTGCTTTATTCTTCACAACAAGTGGGTTGTAGTCAATGATTTGGCCTTACCGTGGGAGACTTATTAGAAGTAAAAAAAAAAAAAAAAAAAGTGCTGCAGCCCCTATAACTATGATGCCATGGGTCCTCATTGCATCCAATAAATTAAGAATGATGTTTTGTACGCCAGTATTAATGATGTGGTGGTCTCCTCTTTATTACTACGGCACATCTTTAATAATAGAATAGAATAATGCCTGTCCTATGATTAACAAACATGCTGCCATAGACATGTTCTTCATTGTATGGACATCTCTTCTACAAGCACATTAGGTCTTCAGATGAACCCTGGCTTCCATTTCCTGGGCGAAACGCGTCGGGGTAGGGATGTTTTATACCTTATAAGTACACTAACATATTGATGTTTTGGTCTGCTGTATCTTTATAAAGCTATTGATCCTTATTGATTATACCTCACCCCTTAGAATTGCTCTTTTCTTCGTTTATTATACTATAACACTAATTTTTGTGGTGACCCTACTGAGTCTTTTGTGAATATATGGTATTTTTAACCATATAAATAAAAGCTATATTTTAGGAGATTTTTACTTTTTTGGTATCCTTTAATATACTCCTTTTTTTTTGTACTTTATGGTTAGTAACATGTAAAGCTAGAATGAGAAAATCCTCAATGGATAAAGCCCTGAATATTCCAGCCATAGGGTGTTTTCAGATGAGCATGATATGGGCACTTATGTCCATTTGAAGGACACAACACGTACATAATGAGCATTGTAGGCGTCTATGGTTCTAAAGGAGAGATGGGTATTGTCGCCATAAGGGCACAAAAAAAAACACCCATACTCTGTATTTGAAAGCAGCCACTTACTGAATTTACACTACCTGATGCTATGGTTTGGCCAATATGATTAGTTGAGAATCTAATTTTTAGGGCGAGATGATGAATATTTGGCTACCAATAAATCGAGGTGCCCCGTCTTGGTGCCATCTGTGTATCGTACAGTGTTTAGCCACTTGACTACTCATGTACCAAGAGAGGTCAGCTGGAACTAGAGGCTTCGGGCAGGTATTCCCCTATGGAGTCCATTGGTGGTATGGCTGTAGGGGGTGAAAATCTCATCCAGACCCAGAAACGCCAGTATTGTAAGTAGTTAATGGAGGACCCTGTTATAGATTTTGGTCCATATCAACATGGAGCAGAAGGCGAGTCCCAAAGTGTCCCAACTGATTATCCTACCTCTACTTTGAGTGAACACAATTTTTGCCCTTTATCATAGATATTAAAGCCACAGTGGCACCGCTATTATTTCTCCACATCCAAAACATTGTTTTGGTTGGAAAAATTCTTTATACTCTATTTAGCCTTTTTCTTAATGTCGAATATATCATCTGATATGGCTTTCAATGAGCACAAATAAAAACTTCCTTCCCAAAGGTCAAAGTACATAAAATATGATATTTCATCAGAGCATCCTCCTGCTTGGATTCCATATAATTGGCCCCGTTTCTGTGCATTCTTTGTTTATAGCTATTTCTAATCTTCCAGTAAAAGTCAGAGGCTTCTACAGAAGAGAATTTCACGTCATTACAAAATGACTCTTGAAACCCCATCCCTTTCTGGTGGTGAAGCTCGCTTTCCTTTAATCTAGAGATGACCTTGTACAGTTGCAGAATGAAATATTTTGCTTCTAATATGATATTTCCATAGTGATCAATAACCTGTATGGAAAATGGCGAGTGCTGATTTCACCATTAAAATGGGGTCATTTGCACATGAAAATAAGTGTTTTGGCTAAGCACAACATATTAGAAGCAATTATCTTGTGTCGGGGCGGTAACGATCTGCTCACCTCTAGGGGAAGAACGGTTAAACCTTAAATCTATTCACTTTTGGTCTAAAATACGACGAGGTCAGTATAACTAGTATTAACCCATGTTTACAGCCGAAGGTTATAATGAGTTTCTGGTAGGCTGATTTATAGTGCCATTGGCATGGTAAGTACCCATCAATGCAAGAACATTACATTTCTCCTTAACTTTACAACCTTTAACATGTCCCTCTACCTACTGGACTCAAGGCAGTGGTGTGTGTGTCAATGATGGGGAGAGGGCCAATGATGGGAGGGATGGTGAGACAGGCAGTTCGTTTGGATTACTGGTAACATTGCTTAGAACTTTGGTTGTCCCTCTCCTTATGGCATCACCCTCTCAGCAAGTTGTCAAAGTTTGGAGACACTTGAAATAGTTGTCAAGTCCCTTCCTCTAGCAATGTTTGGAAGAGGAATACTTGTAGTCTGGATTGAAATGTTGCCGAAAAGCATAAATTACTTCTTACTTTTCACTGAGTCTTCTATCCAATTTCTTGCAATATCCGATGAGTGATGGGATTTTACCAATGATGGCTTTGTTTTGTGTTAATTTTTTGTTTTTTTTTCCACCAGCTTTCTTGTTTTCATAGTTTTTAAGGTTGAAAGAAGTCACAAGTTCATCAAGTTGAACCTATATCCTATCATATCCTATCCTATCATATTGATACAGGGGAACACAAACCCCCATGAGGCTGATGCTAAGAACATGCCAGTCCAGGCGCATATAGTTTCTTTGGGGGATGATCTGAGTTTTCAACAAGGATCAATAGATTGCAGTGTCCAGCAAAACAATGGAAGCCTCCCTTGTCAATCATATTGAAGGAGTTTTCCAGCATCTGTGTCGACCCGCCACCACAATTGTGGATTACCAGGGCAATGGGGTACTCAGAGCCGAGCCCATGGAAGTCTATGGGGTTTGTCACAGGTAGCGGTGGCTCGGTCTGTGGCCCTGGCGGTCTGGCGTATGTTGGGGGGAATATTTACAGGGGATAGATTTATATACAGTTCGTGACGCCACCTGTAGTCTCTGGTAATTTGTACCAGCGCTGCTGTAGATCTCTGAGGGGATGGTGAGGCAGCTAGATGTCGGGTCCCCTACAGGTGGGACTCTTCCCTCAGGTCGATGGTTATGGTGGGGTTGTGCAGGCATGCAATTAAATAACTCAGTCTCACACCGTCAGCGTCTTTCCATACCTTTTACTTGTAAGATGGTAAGGCAGGTCCCAGGGAGGCTGATGGGGTTGATGGAGGATGAGTTTTGAGGCAACGGCTGAGCAAGGCAGGGGCCTCCTTTACTTTCCAATGATGATGAGTCCAACCAGCATAAAGCGTAGTTTACTCCTGAAACTTCAGCTATTTCAAAGCTGTACTGCCCGGTCAGTTTTGTGGTGGAGCCTTCCAGTGATGAAACTAGGTTCTTCTATGCTTGGCCTAGCTCAAAGTTCCTATTCCACCTGACCCCTGTTACGTACTGACACTTCAAGGGCTGCTTTCTGTTACCTAAGGTCCAGTAAGCCTCTGGTTCTTTTACCACTATGCGTGAAGCTATAGTGATGCTTCGGTCTCCAGTGACCGGTGACAATGTGCAGGATACTTCAATCCTAAAGCACTTCTGATTTCCTTCCACTGTGCCTCTCGACTTGCTCAAACTCTCAATCTCAGCACTGACTAGGCTAAGGTGAACTGGCTCACCTGTACTAGCCTCCACTACTGTACTGTCTCTCTGAATCGACAGGAATCTTGGTGCTCCAGACAGGCACTCCTTCTCTCTTCCTTCACCTCAGGAGACACTACCAGACTCTCTTGTGCTCAAAACCACACCCCTCTACACCCCTGCTGGGTGTGTCCGAAGTGTATGTGATGTGGAGCCCTTAACCTTTACCTCTCCACTCATCCTCCTGGTATTGTGTACCTTAAATACCAGGGCTACACATTCCCCCATGGTAAACGACAGCACTCCCGGGCTGTGAAATACAAAGAGACATTTTTGTTTATGCATTAAACATTAACATTAACTCTTCCCATCCGGGAGGTAAGGATTTCTTGAACGTTGCAAACAAAACATTAAATATAGAAAAATACAAAATATTAAATAGACATGTTCATATAAATAAACGACAATATTCTTGTGAAGGACCCGCACCAAACCTTCAACGTGGGTCCTGGGTGGGCTGCAGGACATATGAATGCAGACCTCACTCAGTGCCTCACCACACGGGTTTTATGTTCAGAGGTAAGTCAAGGCTTCGTGTGAAACCATTATAAGGCACCTTAGTGCAACTATTTACAAGATACAGTTTTTGGGCTGGCTCAGTCCTCAGCCTCTGAGTCCATTATAAGACACAATAAGGAAAAGACACATATATATATACTTTTTACAATATTCACATTAATTTGTTATAATTACTGCTGGTATCGAATGGGTATCTTCCCTTTCGTGATTCGCTTTGATCTACGTGGAGTAGCTTCAGGTATATTAAGTTGTGATCTGTCTGCACTGCGTAACGGCAAACTATAGAACTGCCTCAATCTTTCTATGGATCTGGCAAGCGTACTGATGGCTGGGCGGTGTGAGTCAGCTTCACCAGGGGATCCCATAGTATGGGGCGCTGCTTCTGATGATCCTTCTTGAAATTCCGTAGGTTGAGGTGTTGCTGGAATGGGTAACTCCTGAACGGACTCAACTGGCACCACGGGCACAACTGGAGGTAGAACTTCCTCTTGTGGCTGATAAAACTGCAACACCGGAACTATTACAGCATCTCCCAGTCTAGGCCAATCCGCAGGAAAATCTCCCAGATCCGTGTGTATGACCTCTTCCTTTCTTTCTTCTTGATTGATGACAGGGTTCTTTTCACAAAGCTTTAAGGGTTCTGGACACAATTTCAAATGGTCTCTGGACACAGTGGTTATTGTTCTTCCTCCGTCCTTACTGATACAAACTTTTCTATTGTCATATTTAGAATCTTGTACAACGTAGGGTTCTTGTTCCCACTGGTTATCCAATTTGTGCATTTTCCTTTTTCTTTTTAATACCACTTCTCCAGGCATCAAAGGCTTGGCAGGAGCATTTCTGTTGTAAATATCTTCCTGTTTCTCCCGTGCCTTGTTGAGACTTTCTTCTACACAGATTTGCACTCGTCTGTACTGCTCTTGCCGATTGATGTCCCAGTTTTCAACGGCGTCGTCTGCCTCCGGTTCTACCACTCCAAGTTCTAAATCCATTGGTAGTCTTCCGGGCCTTGCTCTCAAAAGATAGGCTGGAGTGCAGTTAGTGGAACTTACAGGTATATGGTTATACAAGTCAACCAAATCA
Source organism: Oophaga sylvatica (assembly GCA_033576555.1). Lineage (NCBI taxonomy): Eukaryota > Metazoa > Chordata > Amphibia > Anura > Dendrobatidae > Oophaga > Oophaga sylvatica. Next base: position 17,350 of record JARQOD010005967.1, on the reverse strand, counting down.
GGTAGTAAGTCCGGCCATCGATTTCTGTCTTCCAACGGTATGGATCTCAACAAGTCAAGGACAATATGGTTCATTTTTTCGCAAAGACCGTTGGTTTGAGGGTGGTATGGCATTGTTCTAATTTTCTTACACCCGTACATGTGACAGAATTCCTTGAATAAATCAGCTTCGAAAGCAGGTCCTTGATCGGTTAATACTTGCTCCGGATACCCATGCGGTCTGCAGAAGCTTGCTTGAAAGGTTTTCGCGGCCGTCACTGCGGTCTGGTCCTTAACTGGAACAACCACCAGAAATCTGGAGTAATGGTCCACCATGGTCAGGGCGTATGAGTATCCAGATCTACTTGGCGACAATTTGACGTGGTCCAGGGCCACAATCTCCAGAGGGCGAGTCGTCCGGATAGGTTGCAGGGGTGCCTTCTGACTACCGTAGTCCTTCCTTCTGAGACCACAGGGTCCACAGTTCCGACACCACCTCTCAATGGAGCTGTGCATCCCTACCCAGTAGAACCGGCATCTCAACAGGGTCTCCAGCTTTCTCCAGCCAAAGTGTCCTGCTTGATCGTGGTATGCTTCCAACACCATTGGGACGTCTGCCTTGGGGACCACGATTTGCCAGACCATCTCATGGGTTCTGGGGTTGACGTATCTCCTGCACAACTTCTCACGGTATAGGAACAACCTGCTTTTCTCGTTCCACAGGAGCTTGGCTGACATAGGTGCATCCTTTTCCAAAGAGGAGCCTTCCTGTCTTAACAACTCCTTGATGCGGCTGACCACTGGATCACTGTCCTGAGTCTCTTTCCAGCTGTGATGGGGTAAAGGATTTAATGTTGCACCATACTGCTTTCTGTTGACTCGATGCTCGTGGACTACCCCATTTCGATGGAACGCAGGTAGCTCAATTTCTTCCAGGTCGTCCGATTCTTCTTCCGTATCAGAGTCATGCGGCATTCGGGACAATGCGTCAGCATTAGCATTCTTTCGACCTGCCCGGTACTTGATAGTAAACTGGTAATTGGACAACCGAGCCATCCATCGCTGCTCCATGGCACCCAGCTTGGCGGTTTCCAGGTGCGTTAAGGGGTTGTTATCTGTAAACGCAGTGAACCGATTGGAGGCCAGATAATGCTTAAATCTTTCAGTAATGGCCCAGACCAGCGCCAGAAACTCCAGCTTGAAGCTGCTATAATTTTCCGGATTCCTTTCAGTTGGCCTGAGTTTTCTGCTGGCATATGCGATGACTTTTTCTTGGCCATTCTGCTTCTGACTGAGAACTGCTCCCAACCCTTCATTACTGGCGTCGGTGTACAACAGGAACGGTTGGCTGTAATCAGGATAGGTTAAGATCTCATCACCTGTAAGGATCTCTTTCATCTTTTGGAATGCTTCAGCCTGTTCCTTACCCCAATTAAAGGGAGGGTTTCTGCTCTTTAGGGATTGTCCTACTAGGAGGTCCTGTAAAGGAGCTGCCTTCTTCGTGTAATCTTTCACGAATCTCCTGTAGTAACCGTTAGTCCCAGGAACTGTCGCACTTCCTTAAGGTTCTTCGGCTCCGGCCACTTCTGGATGGCAGTGACTTTCTCTGGGTCCGGCGCTACTCCTTCCGAACTGACGATGTGCCCCAAGTATTGTACCTTCTGTTTGAGTAGATGGCATTTTGAGGGTTTTAATTTCATCCCGTACCTGGACAGGGACTCGAATACTTCTGCCAGGTGCTTCAGATGATCCTCATAAGTCTTGGAATACACGATAACGTCGTCTAGGTATAGCAGCACGGTTTCAAAATTGAGATGTCCCAGGCAGTTCTCCATCACTCTCTGAAATGTTCCTGGGGCACTACTGAGCCCAAACGGCATTCTGTCGAACTCACAGAGCCCCATTGGGGTGGTGAAAGCCGTTTTCTGACGATCCTCCTCAGCCACAGCCACTTGCCAGTAACCACTAGTCAGATCAAGGGTAGAAAAGTAGTTAGCTGTTTTTAGAGCAGCTAATGATTCCTCTATGCGTGGTAACGGGTATGCATCCTTGTGTGTTATGCGGTTCACCTGCCTGTAATCCACACACATTCTCATACTACCATCTTTCTTTTTAACCAGAACTAGAGGGGCTGCCCAGGGGCTACAACTATCCCTTATCACCCGGCTTTCTTCATATCATGCAACATTTCTTTAGCCTTGTGATAATGGGCTGGGGGTATAGGCCTATACCGCTCCTTGATGGGAGGATGACTGCCTGTAGGGATATGATGTTGGACTCCCTTAATTACCCCAAAATCAAGTGGGTGCTTGCTAAACACTTGGGCATACTCTTGCACCACCCGTAATACCCCTTGCTTCTGGTGAGCGGGAGTGGTGTCCGTCCCAACATGGAGTTGCTGACACCATTCCGCCACCTGGGTTGCCGGGTCATTATCCTCCGCTATTTGGCGGGAGTCTAAGGACTCAGCCGGGAGAATAGAATTATTGTCGACAGCATGAAGTTTAGCAATGGTTGCATAACGGGGTAAATTTACCTCATCATCTCCCCAATTGAGAAGCCGTACCGGTACTCTTCCATTCACCACTTCTACTACTCCTCTAGCAGTCATAAGTGTAGGTCTATGTTCTGAATGGTGGGGTTCTACTACAGCTTGGTAATTCTGTCCTCTCAGACCTGTGGCTGCCCTGCACCAGATAATCATTTCACTCATTGGGGGTATCACAATAGGATCCGATCAGTAACCCGTACATTACCAATTTCGCCATCTGTAAGCTTCGCTTGCTGCTGACACACCAGGGCCCGGATCTCTCTTTGGATTACTCCTTTCTGCCTTGGTCGGGCAATCTCAGCAAGCTGTTGGAGCAAGAACACAACTTCTCCCAAACAATTACCGATAATGTTAGTGCCCAAAATTATATTTAAACCGTTCTCCTCATTTGCAGTCTTTACTACCAGAAGCCCCTGATCTTTCAACTCCTCTCTGCCCACCTTTACATCTACACATTTTGTCCCGAGTACTTCTACAGGAAGACCATTAGAAGCATACACGGTAAAGTCAGGGCTAGGGGGTTTAAGACTGTCCATTGACCAGTACTTAGTATATAGGGCATCAGGTATTAGGGTCACTTGGGACCCAGTGTCTAACAATGCCGGAACTGCAATACCATATAAGATGATAGACAGGTAGGGTCGCCCACCCACATACCTGCGGTTCCAGTCTGGGGGGCCTGACGGGTATTCTCCTGGGTGTTGGCCCTTGGACCCAGGTTCTGCCCGTTTAAAGGACACTGTGGAGACATATGACCTTTCCGGTTGCATCGGTAACAGATGATCTCTCGACGAGGAGGGTGTTGATCAGAGGTCGCTCCTGGGGGTGGCGTTGTCCTCCTCCGGGGGGCGACGTCTTCTTTCTTCTCCGGTGCATCCACGGGACGTCTTCTGGGCAGTCAGCTAACAAGATCTTCCCTTCCTCCTCTTTCCGCAGCTGCAGGGCACTCATCACAGCAGCCAGATTTTTAGTCAGCTGGCGCACCTCTGAGCGCAGACAATCCAATTCACTGGGAGGTGTCATCTGCGCTTTGGCTTCGGCCACTAACGGGGAACAGGGGGTTACTGCCGGTTCCAGAGTGACTTCAGCCTGATGATGTTGGGTTGCCACCTCAGGTTTGCCCAGGGGCCGCAGCCCTTTTATTGCCATGTCTTTTAGGGCATCAAAGGTAGCATCCGGATGATCTAAGGACCACCAATTTACAGTTCTGCGTTCCTCTTGGGATCTCAATCCCTGTATAAATTGTTCTTTCAGCATTTTATTCTCGTCGATAGCATTTAAATTATTAATCTGCTTAAGAGCTCTCAGGGCTCCTTGTAGTCGGCAAGCGTAGTCCCGGATGCTGTCACCTGGCTGTTGTGAACAGTGATAGAAGGCCATCCGGAGATCCGTTTCTGTGTGGTCTTCAAATATGGCATGCAGCTTAAGGAAGATCGCAGGTACCGACTCCTGATCAACGGTATCCCAAGTCTCCACTTCCCTCTCAGCAGCGCCAGTTAGCTGCCCTATTAGCACAGCAGCTTTTTGTCTCTCCGGCATGGAGTACATTTCTAGGATGCTGCATAACTTCCGCTTGAAGCCTGCTAGAGCGCCTGGCTCACCGCTGTATTGGGGAAGCCATTTCGCCCCAGGCATATATGGGAGCGTTAGTGGCATGATCGGGACTACGTGACTGGGTGCTGGACCTGCGCCCCCATCTGGCGCTACAATACCAGGCGGTGCGGGATTGGGGCCTCCGGCCGGGGCCGCACTGTCAGCCGGTTGTTGTGACATCTTAGCGCCCCCTTGGTTAAACGGAGCCTACCGGTTTCAGATGCTGCTACTTCACAGGCACAGCAGTGGGAACAGGACCTTTGTCGCAGGCGCTCTGATGTCAGAGCGTCCACTTCCTGTTGCAGGACCTGCCGCTGAGTCAGAGCCGGGGGCGTGTCCAAGACTTTGCGCGCTCTTTCAGGTACGCCCACCTTCTTCTCCAGCGCCTTAGGGCGCGAATCTGGCGGCAAATATGGCGGTATTTGGCGCCAAACAATAGCAACAGTCTTTTTCACCAAAACACTCCACAGGCACACAGGGCTCGCAATTCTGCAAGTTTCGTATCCTGTTCGTGACGCCAAAGTTTTGTGTCAACCCGCCACCACAATTGTGGGTTACCAGGGCAATGGGGTACTCAGAGCCGAGCCCATGGAAGTCTATGGGGTTTGTCACAGGTAGCGGTGGCTCGGTCTGTGGCCCTGGCGGTCTGGCGTATGTTGGGGGGAATATTTACAGGGGATAGATTTATATACAGTTCGTGACGCCACCTGTAGTCTCTGGTAATTTGTACCAGCGCTGCTGTAGATCTCTGAGGGGATGGTGAGGCAGCTAGATGTCGGGTCCCCTACAGGTGGGACTCTTCCCTCAGGTCGATGGTTATGGTAGGGTTGTGCAGGCATGCAATTAAATAACTCAGTCTCACACCGTCAGCGTCTTTCCATACCTTTTACTTGTAAGATGGTAAGGCAGGTCCCAGGGAGGCTGATGGGGTTGATGGAGGATGAGTTTTGAGGCAACGGCTGAGCAAGGCAGGGGCCTCCTTTACTTTCCAATGATGATGAGTCCAACCAGAATAAAGCGTAGTTTACTCCTGAAACTTCAGCTATTTCAAAGCTGTACTGCCCGGTCAGTTTTGTGGTGGAGCCTTCCAGTGATGAAACTAGGTTCTTCTATGCTTGGCCTAGCTCAAAGTTCCTATTCCACCTGACCCCTGTTACGTACTGACACTTCAAGGGCTGCTTTCTGTTACCTAAGGTCCAGTAAGCCTCTGGTTCTTTTACCACTATGCGTGAAGCTATAGTGATGCTTCGGTCTCCAGTGACCGGTGACAATGTGCAGGATACTTCAATCCTAAAGCACTTCTGATTTCCTTCCACTGTGCCTCTCGACTTGCTCAAACTCTCAATCTCAGCACTGACTAGGCTAAGGTGAACTGGCTCACCTGTACTAGCCTCCACTACTGTACTGTCTCTCTGAATCGACAGGAATCTTGGTGCTCCAGACAGGCACTCCTTCTCTCTTCCTTCACCTCAGGAGACACTACCAGACTCTCTTGTGCTCAAAACCACACCCCTCTACACCCCTGCTGGGTGTGTCCGAAGTGTATGTGATGTGGAGCCCTTAACCTTTACCTCTCCACTCATCCTCCTGGTATTGTGTACCTTAAATACCAGGGCTACACACATCAAAAGTAATGTGCCCAAACGATGGCATACTTATAAATCAGCCAACACAAATAGTACTGTGTTGCTGGATTGAACATTGCCATGGACTGTGTATTGCCTGCAGTGGTGACATCACAAATACAGTGCTTATAAGTGCTGCAGCCAATCACTGAGCTTAGCTGCTTGATCCATCTACTTCAGCAAAGCTGCTGAGCTCAGAAAATGACTGCTGCAGTGATGGGAACTGTAGTCATGCCGTCCCCACAATGAACAATAACTGAAGATGTGTCGGAGAGCCAATGTTGGACCAGGGGAGGGCAAGTACTGTCTATTTTATGTTTTGCATATATGCAATCGTTTGGGCACAAGGCTTTTTTCGATAGTGGAAAACCTTTTTTAACAATGAGTCCCAAATCTAAACATTGCACATGGATTGCACCCATAGCTGTCGAGCACATATTTGAGAAGTTGCAGCTATAGCCTCGGCCCTATTCATACAGTATTTAAGGGGATGCAAAATATGAGTCTAGTCCCAAAGTCAGGAGTTTGGGTTGCAGTCTCTAGTTTAGTTTTATTACTTGGGCTGTCAACGCCTGCTTATATGCGACCCATCAGTCCCATAGACCATGCACATCGCTTTTCCTTTCAAAAAGGAAACCTATTTGCATCCCAGATGGCGTTCATTGTGCCCACGTTCCATCAAAACGTAAACGTTAAAAGACTTATCTCCTGAAATTCATAATGTAAATGGAAGGCAGTATATAAAATCTTTTTCCTGTGTATATAATTTGGAAAACTATCAAATAAATCCTTGACTGCAGTATTGTAGAGGCTGCCACTTTAAATTACCCTTTAAGCTTTCCACCTCACTATCGCCCTTTTTTCCAGATTACCCCAAATATGCAGACACACAACCAATTTTGGATTAAATATACCATATCAGCCTTTAGTATAACAAAAACATAACATAATAACTTGTGATCAGGAGGTTCTTGGAGCTCCAAAACCGGGTGGAAGCAAATACATAATAACCATCCAGCATTACCTGAAGCTGCAGCCACAGGCGCACCTCAAATGCCAGAAAACCATTTCCATACCACAGACTCTCTGGGACCCCACCCTGAAGAGCTGCAAAATCCACCAAGCAATTACCATCATTCCAAAACCGATAGGAGGTTACCATCTACACAATGTACAACTGCCCCCCGCTACAATTTGTCACCAACTCCAAGAACCCCCTCCCTACTGCCACAGCGAGCACTACATGACCTCTCATAATGTAATTGGGTGACTGTGATCCTGAAAGACAATCATTTGGACATGTGATTATTATGTACAGTGGCTTGCCAAAGTAGTCCACTCAAACCTTTCCAGAATCCGTCCCTTCCTCGGCCCTCAATCTACTAAGGCTACTCTCACACCAAGTTTTTTTCCGTTAGGCATGATCTGGCTATTTTTAGAAAAACCGGATCTGGCGAAATCTACCGCTGGAACCGGTTTTTTTCTCATTGACTTGCATTAGCGCCACATGGCCTCCTGTTTCTTCCGTTTTTTGCCGCATCCGGCAAAAATTTTAATTCCGGTGTCTGGAAAAAACATCTCCAGTAACATTTTAGTCTGCGGCGAAAAATCTGATCGCGCCGGATGCGGCTCGTCTGGCTTTTAGCTACAATGGAAGTCTATGGGCGCCAGATCTGGAAAATACGGATCCGGTCACCGGATCTGGTTTTTAAGTCTGAGCATGTAATCAAAACTAATGCTCAAGGCTATTAAAGCCAAAATCATAAGAAAACCCTAACGAAAATACTTTATTGATAATTACCTATTAGGTGGCACCATACAAAATTGACATACAAAAAGAAAACATATAGTGTTCCAAATCTAAAAATTGGGCACATCTGGATGTCCCTAGTCGTCACTAGGCTGATACCTGCCTTGCCGCGGAGGTTGGCACCCTAGGGGGGAGCGTTGTGGCGCCCCCGCTCACCGATGGCTAAGGACTTCAGTGACAATCAGATTTTCAACTTTCAAAGAGATAGACAGTCTGAGGCATCATCGTCAGACATTGATACTTCTGATACCGAAAGATCGGATATTAACGGAGGGGGGACACAACAGTTCAGGGGAACTTTCCCTAGACAAAGATGGCAGAATACAAGAGGAAGGTCTGCAAGGAGTGGAAAGAGGGGAAGAGGAATACAAAGGGGGAGTTTCCAGATGGGACACGTCACCCTTTCTCCCTCTTTGCCTTCATCTACATTGTCTTCTTCTTTTTTGGAACAGGGTGCGAGGACGGGTTACCATCTAAGGACCAGGTTCAATTAACCAAGGGACAAATTATAAACCTATCCTCGCACATTTTAAGTAGGGAAGAGTCAGATGTTTTGGCAAGAGGCCTTAATTTCGTTCCCACTAATAAATTTAATTGTTTTGAATGGGTGAAGGACCTTAATCTATTCTGCAGAAAACTGAAGTGGAAAAAATTCTTTAAACAACACAATTGTGAAGAATGCCTTAGACAGGGGCTAGAAGAGGAAGATTTAGAGAGCTATCGGGCCCTTGTGGACCTCCTAAGGGAAAATGAAAATACAAGTGTGTTTTGACCCACGCACCACAATTGTGGGTTACCAGGGCAATGGGGTACCCAGAGCCGAGCCCATGGAAGTCTATGGGGTTGTCACAGGTAGCGGTGGCTCGGTCTGTGGCCCTGGCGGTCAGGCGTATGTTGGGGGGTATATTTACAGGGGATAGGTATATATACAGTTCGTGACGCCACCTGTAGTTCTCTGATCACTAAGACCAGCGCTGCTGTAGATCTCTGAGGGGATGGTGAGGCAGCTAGATGTCGGGTCCCCTACAGGTGGGACGCTTCCTCAGGTCGATAGTTATGGTGGGGTTGTGCAGGGATGCAATTAAATAACTCAGTCTCACACATAAAAGCTTCTTTCCATACCTTTTACTTCAAGTTGTTCAGGCAGGTCCCAGGGAGGCTGTTTGGGGTGGATGAATGCACGTAGCGGTAACAGTTGAGCAGGTTACAGGCCTCCTTCTCTTTCCAATGATGAGTGAGTCAAAGCTTGCCTGTAGCTAAGTTAACTCTATAGTTCTCAGCTTTTCCCACTAGCTGTACTGCCCGGCCGGTTTTGTGATAGAGCCTTATAAGTGGTGAACTAAGTACTTTCTTTTGCCGCGCGCCGGACTCAGAAGCCTTGTTCTCCTGACTCGGTTACGTACTGGCACTCTAAGGGCGGCTTTCTGCAACCTAAGGTCCAGTAAGACTCTGGTTTTTCTATCACTATGCCTGGAGCTATAGTGACGCTTCGGTCCCCAGTGACCGGTGACAATGTGCAGGATAATCCAATCCTTAAGTCACTTCTGAATCCTTCCCACTGTGCCCTTCGCCCTGCTTCTACTTTCAATGTAGCACTGAAGCGTGAAGATAGAAAGTCAGTTTTCTTCCTTGGTCTCACTGAGTAACTTCAGTTTCTTAAAAGTTCAGACTGAGTAAAAGGTAACTCTGACTAGACTCGGGATGATAACTAGTCATCCGTTACTAGACTCCACTTCGTTGAATTGGCAGGAACTAATCTTCTGCTCACCCAGAGCTCTGACAGGAATCCTCACTGTCTAAGAAGAACTAGCCCCGACTGTTCTGTACGATGACAGGAAACTAGACTGACTCTCTCCTGTGCTACACGTCACTCCCCTATACACCCCTGTGGGTGTGTCTGAATTGTAAGTGAGTGTCAAGCTTTAACTGTTACCTTACTGTGCATTCTCCAGATCCTGTGTGCCTTACATACCAGGGCTACACATTCCCCCTTGGTAAAGTACAGCACTCCCGGGCTGTGAAACACAAGAAGAAAGACATTTTGTTTTTCATTTAAACAAGTAACATTTTAAACTCTTCCCATCCGGGAGGTACGGATTTCTTGAACGTTGCATTATAACAATAGGCATAGAAAAATACAAAATACTAAATAGACATTTTCATATAAATAGATGACAATATTCTTGTGAAGGACCCGCACCAAACCTTCAACGTGGGTCCTGGGTGGGCTGCAGGACATCTGAATGCAGACCTCACTCAGTGCCTCACCATACGGGTTTTATGTTCAGAGGTAGGTGTGGTGGTAGAGAATGCACAAAGTGCAACTATATACAAGATCAGTTCTTGGGCTGGCTCAGTCCTCAGCCTCAGAGTCCATCATGAAACATTTTCAAGTAATTTACATATCATAACAATACTTTATACAATTATCCATACTTAGTAAACTAGTTTGCTAGGACTACTGTTGATAACGAATAGGTATTTTCCCTTTCGTTGTACGTTCTGATCTACGTGGAGTAGCTTCAGGTATATTAATCTCTAACCCAACTGTTCTACGTAACGGCAAACTATAGAACTGTCTCAATCTTTCTATGGATCTGGCAAGCGTACTGATGGCTGGGCGGTGTGAGTCAGCTTCACCAGGGGTTCCCATAGCATGGGCGCTGCTTCTGTTGGTCCTTCCTGAGATTCTGTAGACTGAGGTGTTGCTGGAGTAGGTAACTCCTGAACTGGCTCAACCGGCACCATGGGCATAACTGGAGGTAGAACTTCCTCTTGTGGCTGATAAAACTTGCAACACCGGAATTATTACCGCATCTCCCAGTCTCGGCCAATCTGCAGGGAAATCTCCCAGATCCGTGTGTATGACCTCTTCTTTTCTTTCTTCTTGATTGATGACAGAGTTCTCTTCACGAAACTTTAAGGGTTCTGGCACAATTTCAAATGGTCTCTGGACACAGTGGATATTGTTCTTCCTCCGTCCTTACTGATGATACAAACTTTTCTGTTGTCATATTTGGAATCTTGTACGACGTAGGGTTCTTGCTCCCACTGGTTATCCAATTTGTGCATTCTCCTCTTCCTCTTCAATACCACTTCTCCAGGCATCAAAGGCTTGGCAGGAGCATTCCTGTTGTAAATATCTTCCTGTTTTTCCCGTGCCTTGTTGAGACTTTCTTCTACACAGACTTGCACTCTTCTGTATTGCTCTTGCCGATTGATGTCCCAGTTTTCAATGGCGTCATCTGCCTCTGGTTCTACCACTCCAAGTTCTAAATCCATTGGTAATCTTCCGGGCCTTGCTCTCATAAGATAGGCTGGAGTGCAGTTAGTGGAACTTACAGGTATATGGTTATACAAATCAACCAAATCAGGTAGTAAGTCCGGCCATCGATTTCTGTCTTCCAACGGTATGGATTTCAACAAATCAAGGACAATGTGGTTCATTTTCTCGCAAAGACCGTTGGTTTGAGGATGGTATGGTGTTTTCTAATTTTCTTACACCCATACATGTGACAGAATTCTTTGAATAGATCAGCTTCGAAAGCAGGTCCTTGATCGGTTAATACTTGCTCCGGATACCCATGCGGTCTACAGAAGCTTGCTTGAAAGGTTTTTGCTGCCGTCACTGCTGTCTGATCCTTAACTGGAACACCACCAGAAATCTAGAGTAATGGTCCACCATGGTCAGGGCGGATGAATATCCAGACCTACTTGGCGACAATTTAACGTGATCCAAGGCCACAATCTCTAAGGGACGAGTCGTCCGGATAGGTTGCAGGGGTGCCTTCTGACTACCGTAGTCCTTTCTTCTGAGACCACAGGGTCCACAGTTCCGACACCACCTCTCGATGGAGCTGCGCATCCCTACCCAGTAGAACCGGCACCTCAACAGGGTCTCCAGCTTTCTCCAGCCAAAGTGTCCTGCTTGATCATGGTATGCTTCCAACACCATTTGGACGTCTGCCTTGGGGACCACTATCTGCCAGACCATCTCGTGGGTCCTGGGGTTGACGTATCTCCTGCACAACTTCTCACGGTATAGGAACAACCGGCTTCTCTCGTTCCACAGGAGCTTTGCTGACATAGGTGCATCCTTTTCCAAAGAGGAACCTTCCTGTTTAACAACTCCTTGATACGGCTGACCACTGGATCGCTGTCCTGAGTCTCTTTCCAGCTGTGATGGGGTAAAGGATTTAACGTTGCACCATACTGCTTTCTGTAGACTCGATGCTCGTGGACTACCCCATTTCGATGGAACGCAGGTAGCTCAATTTCTTCCAGGTCGTCCGATTCTTCTTCCGTGTCAGAGTCATGCGGCATTCGGGACAATGCGTCGCATTAGCATTCTTTCGGCCTGCCCGGTACTTGATAGTAAACTGGTAATTGGACAACCGAGCCATCCAACGCTGCTCCATGGCGCCCAGCTTGGCGGTTTCCAGGTGCGTTAAGGGGTTGTTGTCTGTAAACGCAGTGAACTGGTTGGAGGCCAGATAATGCTTAAATCTTTCAGTAATGGCCCAGACCAGCGCCAGAAACTCCAGCTTGAAGCTGCTATAATTTTCCGGATTCCTCTCAGTTGGCCTGAGTTTTCTGCTGGCATATGCGATGACTTTTTCTTGGCCATTCTGCTTCTGACTGAGAACTGCTCCCAAACCTTCATTACTGGCGTCGGTGTACAGCAGGAACGGTTGGCTGTAATCAGGATAGGTTAAGATCTCATCACCGTAAGGATCTCTTTCATCTTTTGGAATGCTTCAGCCTGTTCTTTACCCCAATTAAAGGGAGGGTTTCTGCTCTTTAGGGATTGTCCTACTAGGAGGTCCTGTAAAGGGGCTGCCTTCTTCGTGCAATCTTTCACGAACCTTCTGTAGTAACCCGTGAGTCCCAGGAACTGTCGCACTTCCTTGAGGTTCTTCGGCTCCGGCCACTTCTGGATGGCAGTGACTTTCTCTGGGTCCGGCGCTACTCCTTCCGAACTGACGATGTGCCCCAAGTATTGTACCTTCTGTTTGAGTAGATGGCATTTTGAGGGTTTCAACTTCATCCCGTACCTGGACAGGGATTCAAATACTTCTGCCAGGTGCTTCAGATGGTCCTCATATGTCTTGGAGTACACGATGACGTCGTCTAAGTATAGCAGCACGGTTTCAAAATTGAGATGTCCCAGGCAGTTCTCCATCACTCTCTGAAATGTTCCTGGGGCACTGCTGAGCCCAAACGGCATTCTGTCGAACTCACAGAGCCCCATTGGGGTGGTGAAAGCCGTTTTCTCACGATCCTCCTCAGCCACAGCCACTTGCCAGTATCCACTAGTCAGATCAAGGGTAAAAAGTAGTTAGCCGTTTTCAGAGCAGCTAATGACTCCTCTATACGTGGTAACGGGTATGCGTCCTTATGTGTTATGCGATTCACCTGCCTGTAATCCACACACATTCTCAAGCTACCATCTTTTTTTCTAACCAGGACTAGAGGTGCTGCCCAGGGACTACAACTATCCCTGATTACTCCGGCTTCTTTCATATCTCGCAACATTTCTTTAGCCTTCTGATAATGGGCTGGGGGTATAGGCCTATACCGCTCTTTGATGGGAGGATGACTGCCTGTAGGGATATGATGTTGTACTCCCTTAATTATCCCAAAATCAAGTGGATTCTTGCTAAATACTTGGGCGTACTCTTGCACCACCCGTAATACCCCTTGCTTCTGGTGAGCGGGAGTGGTGTCCGTCCCAACATGGAGTTGCTGACACCATTCCGCCACCTGGGTTGCCGGGTCATTGTCCTCCGCTATTTGGCGGGAGTCTAAGGACTCAGCCGGGAGAATAGAATTATTGTCAACAGCATGTAGTTTAGCAATGGTTGCATAACGGGGTAAGTTTACCTCATCATCTCCCCAGTTGAGAAGCCGTACCGGTACTCTTCCATTCACCACTTCCACTACTCCCCTAGCAGTCATAAGTGTAGGTCTATGTTCTGAATGGTGGGGTTCTACTACAGCTTGGTAATTCTGTCCTCTCAGACCTATGGCTGCCCTGCACCAGATTATCATTTCACTCATTGGGGGTATCACAATGGGATTCGAGTCAGTGACCCGTACATTACCAATTTCCCGTCTGTAAGCTTCGCTTGCTGCTGACACACCAGGGCCCGGATCTCTCTTTGGATTACTCCTTTCTGCCTTGGTCGGGCAATCTCAGCGAGCTGTTGGAGTAAGAACACAACTTCTCCCAAACAATTACTGATAATGTTAGTACCCAAAATTATATTTAAACCGTTCTCCTCATTTACAGTCTTTACTACCAGAAGCCCCTGGTCTTTCAACTCCTCTCTGCCCACTTTCACATCTACACATTTTGTCCCGAGTACTTCTACAGGAAGACCATTAGAAGCATACACGGTAAAGTCAGGGCTCGGGGGTTTAAGACTGTCCATTGACCAGAACTTAGTATATAGGGCATCAGGTATTAGGGTCACCTGAGACCCAGTGTCTAACAATGCCGGAACAGCAATACCATCTAGAATGATAGACAGGTAGGGTCGTCCACCCACATACTGCGGTTCCAGTCTAGGGGGCCTGACGGGTCTCCTCCTGGGTGTTGGCCCTCAGACCCAGGTTCTGCCCGTTTAAAGGACACTGTGGTGACATATGACCTTTCCGGTTGCATCGGTAACAGGTGATCTCCCGACTAGGAGGGTGTTGATCAGAGGTCGCTCCTGGGGGTGGCGTTGTCCTCCTCCGGGGGGGGCGACGTCTTCCTTCTTCTCCGGTTCATCCACGGAACGTCTTCTGGGCAGTCCGCTAATAAGATCTTCCCTTCTTCCTCTTTCCGCAGCTGCAGGGCACTCATCACAGCAGCCAGATTTTTAGTCAGCTGGCGCACCTCTGAGCGCAGACAGTCCAATTCACTAGGGGGTGTCACCTGCGTTTTGGTTTCGGCCACTAGCGAGGAAAAGGGGGTTGCCGCCGGCTCCAGAGTGACTTCACCCTGACGATGTTGGATTGCCACCTCAGGTTTGCCCAGGGGCCGCAGCCCTTTTATTGCCATGTCCTTTAGGGCATCAAAGGTAGCATCAGGATGATCTAAGGACCACCAGTTTACAGTTCTGCGTTCCTCTGGGATCTCAATCCCTGTATAAATTGTTCTTTCAGCATCTTATTTTCATCAATGACACTTATGGTATTAACCTGCTTGAGGGCTCTCAGGGCCCCTTGTAGTCGGCAGGCATAGTCCCTTATGCTGTCACTTGGTTGCTGTGAACAGTTATAGAATGCCATCCGGAGATCTGTTTCGGTGCGATCTTCAAAAATGGCCTGTAACTTTAAGAGGATTGCAGGCACCAACTCCTGATCCGTGGTAGCCCAAGTCTCCACTTCTCTCTCAGCAGCGCCAGTTAGCTGCCCTATTAATACTGTAGCTTTTTGCCTCTCAGACATAGAGTACATTTCCAGGACACTGCATATCTTCCGTTTGAATCCTGCTAAAGTGCCTGGCTCGCCGCTGTACTGGGGAAGCCATTTCGCCCCAGGCATATATGGAAGCGTTAGTGGCATGAGCGGGACCACCGGACTGGGTGCTGGGCCTGCGCCCCCTTCTGGCGCTACAACGCCACGCGGTGCGGAGTCGGGGCCTCCGGCTGGGGCCGCACTGTCGGCCGGTTGTTGCAACATATTAGCGCCCCCTTGGTTAAACGGAGCCTACCGGTTTCAGAAGCTGCTATTTCCCAGGCACAGCAGTAGGAACAGGACCTTCGTCGCAGGCGCTCTGATGTCAGAGCGTCCACTTCCTGTCGCAGGACCTGCCGCTGAGTCAGAGCCGGGGGCGTGTCCAAGACTTTGCGCGCTCTCTCAGGTACGCCCACCTTCTCCAGCACCTCAGGGCGCGAATATGGCGCAAATATGGCGGTATTTGGCGCCAAACAATAGCAACAGTCTTTTTCACCAAAACACTCCACAGGCACACAGGGCTCGCAATTCTGCAAGTTTCGTATCCTGTTCGTGACGCCAAGTTGTTTTGACCCACGCACCACAATTGTGGGTTACCAGGGCAATGGGGTACCCAGAGCTGAGCCCATGGAAGTCTATGGGGTTGTCACAGGTAGCGGTGGCTCGGTCTGTGGCCCTGGCGGTCAGGCGTATGTTGGGGGGTATATTTACAGGGGATAGGTATATATACAGTTCGTGACGCCACCTGTAGTTCTCTGATCACTAAGACCAGCGCTGCTGTAGATCTCTGAGGGGATGGTGAGGCAGCTAGATGTCGGGTCCCCTACAGGTGGGACGCTTCCCTCAGGTCGATAGTTATGGTGGGGTTGTGCAGGGATGCAATTAAATAACTCAGTCTCACACATAAAAGCTTCTTTCCATACCTTTTACTTCAAGTTGTTCAGGCAGGTCCCAGGGAGGCTGTTCGGGGTGGATGAATGCACGTAGCGGTAACAGTTGAGCAGGTTACAGGCCTCCTTCTCTTTCCGAATGATGAGTGAGTCAAAGCTTGCCTGTAGCTAAGTTAACTCTATAGTTCTCAGCTTTTCCCACTAGCTGTACTGCCCGGCCGGTTTTGTGATAGAGCCTTATAAGTGGTGAACTAAGTACTTTCTTTTGCCGCGCGCCGGACTCGAAGCCTTGTTCTCCTGACTCGGTTACGTACTGGCACTCTAAGGGCGGCTTTCTGCAACCTAAGGTCCAGTAAGACTCTGGTTTTTTCTATCACTATGCCTGGAGCTATAGTGACGCTTCGGTCCCCAGTGACCGGTGACAATGTGCAGGATAATCCAATCCTTAAGGCACTTCTGAATCCTTCCCACTGTGCCCTTCGCCCTGCTTCTACTTTCAATGTAGCACTGAAGCGTGAAGATAGAAAGTCAGTTTTCTTCCTTGGTCTCACTGAGTAACTCTCAGTTTCTTCAAAGTTCAGACTGAGTAAAAGGTAACTCTGACTAGACTCGGGATGATAACTAGTCATCCGTTACTAGACTCCACTTCGTTGAATTGGCAGGAACTAATCTTCTGCTCACCCAGAGCTCTGACAGGAATCCTCACTGTCTAAGAAGAACTAGCCCCGACTGTTCTGTACGATGACAGGAAACTAGACTGACTCTCTCCTGTGCTACACGTCACTCCCCTATACACCCCTGTGGGTGTGTCTGAATTGTAAGTGAGTGTCAAGCTTTAACTGTTACCTTACTGTGCATTCTCCAGATCCTGTGTGCCTTACATACCAGGGCTACACAAGTGATTTTGGGAGAGGGCCCTTTACCACCCTTAATAATAGGAGTGCCAGGATGCACCATTTTACACCATTGGGGCATAGGGATGTATTATCACAGTAGATCTCTGTCTATTGTTCAGGGGTCCCTTTAGCATTGGGCAGAGGGAATCCCAAGGCTGCAGGGTACATCAGGGCCACTCGGGATAGCCATCGGTGAGTGGGGGTGCCAAACGCTCCCCCCTAGGGTGCCAACCTCCGCGGCAAGGCAGGTATCAGCCTAGTGACGACTAGGGACATCCAGATGTGCCCAATTTTTAGATAAGTCTGAGCATGCTCAGATCCAATTGGCCAGCCCCCGGAAACAGATCATCGTTTGGGAGCCTCCCATGAGCGTTTTTAAAAAACCGGATCAGTCGTAAAAACGGACGAAACGGATGGGAAACTGATGAAACGGATCTGTTTTTTTGCATGTTCCACTAGACCAGAGGTCTCAAAGAGCATTTCTCAAGGGCTGCAAACAGGCCATGTTTTCAGGATTTCCTTATGTTCTGTGCAGGTGATTAAATTATCACCTGTGCAATA